>ML789488.1:256950-291610 GCA_009831015.1 Picea engelmannii | reverse complement strand
AAATGAATCGCATAGCATCAATCATCACTTCTAGGGCTTGCACCCGGTAACCAGGACTTCCCAGGTGGTCACCCATCCCAGGATTCCTCTGGCTCAAGCGCGCTTAACTGTGGAGTTTTCCCCACAATCTAATTGCTTCTTTTCTTAAGATCTATCCCTCCTTCTTTAGCACAGAGCTTTTCATATCAAGTGGATTATTGCGCACTAAGGTACAGATCCATGCACAGATATTCCATGGTTTTAGGTCAAATCTTTGCACAATGCTTATTCTTCCTCAGTTCCCAGCAATCATAGTTTTAGGTCCTGGAAATGGAACCATTCGTTGGCACAGGGGTAGACCCAGGGTTCAATGCTACAAGAGTGCACCAATAAAACCCTAACTACTGGCCCTTTCGGAAACACCTGTGAAGTAGATGAAGTCTCACCCGAGGTAGAGGAAGGAGTGGTTGCAAGAATTAGGTGTCTGCAACCTTAGATGGGACACAGACATGTGATTATATCTCTTATAATTCCCTTAGCATCGATCACTCATCAATATTCAGTCCTTATTATACTTCACAGATAGCACAGAGCATCGCAGCATTCACTTAGATCTAAGGTATCTTACTACTTAGTAACAGTAAAATAGATTAGATTCAGTAGATCGGCACTAAGCATCTTCATACATATCAGATCTGCTATCCATACACATCTAATAAGAACAAAGCATAAATATATCCATCTAAATATATCGAAGCACTTAGAAAAAGTAGATATAATCACAACAAGTCAAGGCACAAAGCATAACAAACAAATTTACATGGTTCACCCCCACCCTGGGGCTATGTCCACCAACTCTTCTTCTTTATTATCATCGACCAATCAGTTACAAGAACAAAGCTGTAGAAACCCTTACTTCACAAAGGACAGGAGATCTGTGCAGCTTGCTAGATCCTTCTTCCTGGCCTTTCAATACACAACTTTCTATATCTTCACACAGGGACTTTCACTAAGCTCTACAAGTCTATACAGAGTGCACAAAACTCTTGATCACATAGATCCCTTATTGGAACTTAGCCTATATCACATAGATACAATACAATCCTTAGGCAGTTTACTAGATACCTAGACGTCTATTTATACATTACAAAAGTGGGCCTAAACGTGGGTAAACCCATGGGCCGACATCCATATCCCATTACATTGTCCCAAAACCCAAAATTGGCCCTAAAGTCGGTCAAGATCCTATGATCTCTACTTCGCTTGGCGCTCCATCTTCGACAGGCTGTCGAAGTCCCCAAAAATGGTCAAATATGACCAAGTAACTTCAAAACTTGGTCAAGGGCCAACAACTTATCCTTTTACAAAATGGACCAAAAGGCCTGACTAACTTCCTTCTTTCGCTCGCACTAACACCTGAAAATGCACTAAATTCCTTCCTTTCTTTCATGCACATTGTTCCTTAGCCTACTTGTAGCTTGGTTTTTTCCTACATGATTCCCAAATTGGTCCCAAAATTTCCTACTCCAACAGGCCCCCAACACTCACCTATGGCTTGTCTCAAGCCACTTCGGGCCTTCTTCCACGTTGCAATGAAGTTTTGGAATGTTTCTCTTTAAGTCGTGATATTTTCATTTACTTCTATTTCTACCACAAAATTTATTACGTTTTCTCTATATTAATGTGTCTCATCAACTTCTCTATATTCTCTTGCACTTCTTGCTTCACTATGCCTTATGCAATTGCAAGTTCCCCTGTTACCTGGAATGCTTCCTCCTCCAGTGTCTCAATCTTATGTGCACGATCCTACTTTCATCTCTTAATTGGTTCATGTTTAAGTACATATTCCTATTCTTCATGATTGCAACCATCATTTATATTGGTGGAAGAGTGCTCATTTTTAGGAAATGATGAAAAATTACACACTAAACCTAATAGAAGAGAGGAATAAATATTTAATCAAGAAATTAAATGACAAAGAAAACACATAGTACATAGAGAATTTACCCTAGAAATCCAAATGGGAAAACCAACATTCCTTGAGGGTTCTAATCTCTTTTCATATTATTCATTCAGAATAAAAGGTTACATTCCTAACCTTGGTCTACACCTAATACATAATCAACATCATACCTTCTTTCTTTACACAAGAAAAACCATGTAGTCAATTCGTCTTACATCTGCCTGACTAGCTATTATAAAATTGTTGATTAGCCTTTACAACATTACAACACTCCTTCTTTATAGGATTTACTATAGGAAAAACCCTAAAGAAAATGCACCCAAAAAATGGTTATAGAACCATGCAAATCATTCACTACAAATCCCATGAATCTTGAGATTCTGTTATAGTCAACTACCAAGTTGGATTACCAGTTGACTACTAGTCAACCATATTCCGGTCTTCAGTCAATTTCCACATCCCTACTTATTGACCTCTTGTTAGTTGAACTCTTCGACTTGTTTTCTATATCCTTGACTCTGAATTTACCCAGTCGAACCACCTCAACCTTCAACTTTTTTTCAATATCTTTGAATTTGACTTTACCGGGCCAAACAACCTCAACCTTCAACTTTATGTCGATATATTTGACTTTGAATTTACCTGGTCGAAACACCTCAACCTTCAACTTTCTTTCAATTTCTTCGATTTCAACTATCAGTCGATCCACCTTGACTATACTTTGACTGCAAAGAATATAACAACCCAACATTCTCCCACTTGTTGTTTTTTGTGTTGACACCTAGGTATCTTTAAACTCTCATTCATAGACTCAAGGAAGCAATGCCCATTTCTTCTCTGCACCAAGAGAACTTCAAAGCACTCACAAACTTGGTTAAAGAGTCTGTTATGTTTTCCAGCATGTCTACTTTCTCCAACAACACCTTTTTTCTTTCCACCATGTATTTCATGAAATGGTATTGTACATCAATGTTCTTAGTCTTAGAATGACAAGTTGGGTTTTGTTCCAGGAATATTGATCTTTGACTGTCACAACTTATGTTCAGATATTTCTGCTCAAACCTGATTCCTAAAAATGCCTTTGGATCCATACTCCATCTTTACTTCCATGAGTAACTTCCATGTATTCAACTTTTTTTCTTGGAAAGGCTACAACCTCCTGTCGCTTACTCATTCAGTTGATTTCTCCACCGAACATCTTGAACACATATCCATTGGTCAACCTTCATCAATCCATATCTCCATCCCAGTCAGTGTCAACAAAGCCATGTACATTTAATTCACTATCATCTCCAGATCCTGTTGATTTTTCTAATTCTCATATCTTGATAGTTATTACTTTATGATTTCAAAACAATATTCACTTCCATACCACTATTATCATAGAATAATTATACACTAAAAATCTCAACTATATCAATGCAATGGAAATAACAAGATCTAGAAATATTAATCATGCATAGTAGACACAAGAATTTATCTTGGTAAACCCAATCCTTGGGAGAAAACCCAGGAACCTTTCTTATAATAATCAATTCAAGAGTTCACAGGTTTACCACCATAATAAATAGACCAGGATATAATACATATTCACCTCCCATACCTAGCATAACTTTCCAAGAGGTAGCACACAAGATAAAGTACTCATATCTTCAAGTTACAGTGTCTTCTATTACTCCCTCATACTTGAGCCTTATTTTCCTTGAGTGAGAGATGAGAGTGTGTTCAAATGAGAAGGTGTCACCTTTATTTTTACTTGTTCAGTAACTTTAGTGGGGCCATCTTCTCTTCCTGAATATTTAATTGTATCTTGTCTTTTTCAAATGGGGTTGAATTCTCTTCTAGGGTCTTTAATTTCACTTTAATATTTTCCCCTGGGGGGCAACTTCTCTTATGTGGAATTATGTGGTCTTCATTGTGGAGAATCACTACCCAAATTTTCAAAAATTCAACACTCCCTCTAAATGAGGGAGGCATTCTCCATAATTCAATTTCTTATTTCATAGAAAGGTTTTCTTTGAGCCTAGTTGATGTAGTAGTGTTTGGCATGCACCTAGTTTATGTATACTTCTCCCATATAGCACCTAGTTGATGTATACTTCTCCCACATAGCACCTTGGGTCTAAAATGGTCCTTTTCAAGTCACATGATAAAGGATAGAGACCACACCTAGTCCATTCTCCTTAGCCAAGTAACATGGCCACTAGAGGAGAATGTATTCCCGATGCTAATACCCATAGAACATCAACACACTGGGCCATTCTCCTTAGCCAAGTCACATGGTCATTGAAGGAGAATGTCTTCCAAATGATAACACATGGAGAAAATCAATTCCCTATATCGTTATCCTTATCCAAGTCACATGGCCATCAGAGGAGAATGTATGTCCAATGCATATGTATCTCGAGTCTTCATATGTCCTTGTCAAGTCACATGATCGAGGAAAATACTATGAATGGGTCATTCTCCTTAGCCAAGTCACATGGCCATTGGAGGAGAACTTATGCCTAGTGTTTCCTGAAACATCAAAAATCCCTCTAAGGGATACATTCCACATCACTCCAAGCTTGTCCCTAAAGTATTCAAACTTCGCCTTCAACAGAGGTTTGGTGAGATTGTCTGCAATATGCTCATTTATGGATATATATTGGATATTCATTTCTCTATTTTGTATGATGTATTAGATGAATTGGTATTTGATTTAAATATTGTATTATCTAAAATATTGACACATCTTTGGTAATAACAGTGTATCAAGATCTTCTCTAGCTGCAGATCAAACAGTCATGCAAGTAGTTTCTAGAGCCATACTTCTTCATGACTTACAACATTAATTGAGATATAATCTACCTATGCTTGACTGAGTGCTATATATGTCTACTTACTACTAAACAAGGATATCATAGGTTATCCTAGGATGAAGCATAACCCTGAGGTGCTCTTTATGTCTATTGCACTCATCGCCTAATCAAATTTTGTATATCCCTACAATTTCACTTCACCACCTGAGACATATCTGAGGACATATCCAACTACACCATGTAGGTACCTCAACACATGTTTTGTTGCAACCCAATGGTAGTGTCTTGACTCTACCATAAACTAGCTCAAGGCGTTTACTACAAATCAAATATATGGGCAAGTGTTATATAGGTACATCAAGGATCCAATCAATTTTTTGTACATACTTGGATCCACAAAATATGAATATGAATTAGAGTCACTCAAATTCTTCAGATTTGTCTCCATAGGTGTGGCCATGGAATTGAAGTCCATCATACCAAATCTATGCAAAATATCAATTGTATATTTTCCTTGTCCAAGGAAAATATCGCCTGTTCTCTGCCACACCTATAATCCCAAGAAATAGTGCATCAATCCAATATCCTTCATCTCAAATTCTGAGGCCAAATCCCTCTTGCACCTAACAATGAGCATCTCTTCACCCATAAGAAATAGATCATCAACATATAGTACCAATATCAATGGGTCACCATCAAAAACCTTGTAATAAAGGTTGGGAGATACATCACTTTTGGTGAAACCCAATCTCATCAAGTATCCATTGATCCTGGAGTACAATGCTCTAGATTCTTTCTTTAGTCCATACACCACCTTCTTTAATATTCAGACATAGGATTCCTTCCCATGTATCACAAAGCCTTGAGGTTTCTCTATGTACACTTCTTCCTCAATCACACCATTGAGGAATACGGTATTTACATCCATATGATGTAATTTCCAACCCATAACTAAAGAAATGGAAATAATGGTCTTGATGGAAGTGTACTTCGTGACTAGAGAAAATGTCTCTTCAAAATCCACTCCCTCTTTCTCGGGGAATCCTATTGCCACAAGCATTGCTTTGTATTTTTCAGTGTTGCCATATGTTTCATTATTGATCTTATATATCCACTTAAAAGTCACTACCAACTTCCCTTCTGGTATCGACATGACCTCCCACACATCATTATTCATGATGGACTGATACTCCTCCATCATGGCATCTTTCCAAACCTTTTGATCATATGTTTTCTCATAACTGGAAGTTTTTGAGTCAATGATGTGGCCCATTAGTTCCATGTAACTTGATAACCTTTTAGGTCTCTTTCTCTCCCTAAAGGTATCATAGAGATTTGCATTCCCTTCTAAACATTTTAAAGTATCACAAAGCCATGTTGGCCTCTTCCTAGTTAAGGAAACATCTTTGGGTATATTCACTGGTTTTGTTGGTTCAACTGATTCTTCCTGATGGTATGAAGGATGATTAACTGAACTAGTTGGATGTGTACCATCATCCTTTGGAGCCTCTTTCTCTTTAATATGAATATCTATGTGACATTCTCTATATTTACTAAAAAAAAATCTTCATTAAAGCTAACATCATGACTAAATTCGATTTGACGTTGTCCTGGAAGGATTCTATAAGATTTTTTGTAACATCCCCAACATCCAACTAGACTATGCCACATAAAATTTTCTAACTGTATACAAAATTAAAACATATACACACAGAAACTCTTGCATAAATTTATATATATAACTTAAAATAGACACATACATTCTGCAAATGCACAAATTCATACAGAATAATAATAAAAATGCACATGCAACACACACAGGAAAAACCCATAAAAATAAACGCATAAATAATAATGCAACACGTAATTTAACACATAATGGACACTTATCTTGGTAAAAATATCACCAAATCTATACAGACCTTCCATGAACCTCCCAACCTTAGACCACGCTGCTCATCACTCTCAATAGTGGGTCACCCTTGAGCTAGGAATAAACTTCACCCGAGAAAAGGTATTCCTAACCAGGATGATGTATCTCAGACAACAGAAAAAACTTCGTCACATGTGCCAAATCGAACTAATGGCCTACAGTCCCTCATTCCCCACATGCTTGTCCCACCCCAGGAAGTGTTCCCCTTCTCTTCTCAACAATCCTTTGGCTGCCCCACTTCCTTTTTGGGGCTTCAGCAATAGGCCAGACAAGAAGTCTCAAAGCCCTATAGCTGCAATTTGGCACCTTCGGGAAATCAATTCCCAACAATTCTCTCACCTAGAGAGAATTTCTCACATGCATGACAACCCACCTCTTTAGTATCCCATGGGCCTAAAAAATCATCTCTTCAGTCCATCTCCCAAGATAACTAGATACATATACAGGTATGGGTCTAGGTACATGTATGGGTACAAGTACAGGTACAATGACAGGAAGGTACGAAGGGCAGTTGAATGAGTGAGTGCATGATGATGGAATGAATGAATGGGAAAATGAACTAAGTCCAAACTATATGTATGCATGTTCCCAACTTGACACTTGTCATGTTGAGAGATACTTGGCCCACTTGTCCCCATCCTTAGAACTTAGGATTTAATAATTATCCATACTTTATACTTTAAGGAATATTAATATAATATTCCTTTTTGGCTTAAGCTCCCTAGATTATCCCCTTATCCTTAAATTTTATTCCCCTTTCCTCAACTAGTGTAGTTTAGTCCCCCATACTCGTTTATCATGGTTGGTATACATGCATCGATGTATTATATTAATGATAGGAGTATTTACATATAAAAAAATAATCCCACTAGCCTTTAGCATGTAATGTCCCCCACCTCTTGATGAAGAGGTTTGGAGAGACTCAGTAGTCTAGTTGTCCCCACTAGACTATAGTCTCATGCATCATGGGGACAAATTCAACAAGAATCCATTTCCTAAGCACAATGTTATATTATTCAGTTGACTTTGGGAGGAAAAAGGTAACTTAATGAAAGAAAAGAACATGTGGAGAAAAGCTAGGAGCTAACCCTAGGGTTAACTAACTCAACAAAGGAATAGACCAGGATTATAAAATAAAGGAAGGGCGCACTTCTAATTCATTCTATATTATTATCATATTTTGCATTTGGGCTCTTGAGCACAAGCAGTTTTGAGGTTCTTGAGACTAAAACCATAGAGATCAACTTGGTGGTGAAATATTCCACCTTCCTTGATCCAAGCTTGGTCCTGGAAGTTCAACATTCCTCCCACACCATTCTACAATACTACAGAGACCACATCCATTGGCATAGGAGTAATAGTATGCAGCCTAAGGGGGTTTCCAGCAAGAGGGTGCATCATCTTGTAGAGATTAGTTCGATCTGAAGAGAGGAGAAGGATCTTGGGCAAAGTAATATCTGGTTATTCTTTGTATGGCCTAGGAAATCATTTCTATCCTATTCAGGGGGAGTTTTCTCTATTAGATTATTTCCTAGAGTTTAGCAGGAGTTGAAGAAGAGAGGGGTGCACTGCAAAAGGAGGTTTCTATCATTTGGTGGCTCATATCTTCATTGTTCATCTTGAAACTTCACTAATGTGGCTACATTTCCCCGATTTATCATCTCAATGATTTTTGTAGCAGTTGGAGGTCTCTAGGAGAGAGGCCTAAATATTGGGTCTTCAGTCATATAGGAAGGCACAAACTAGTTAGGGGTTTTCTCATTTGGAGGGTTAGAACTTCACCATTCAACCTGAGACTTTTACAGAGGGGGTTCTAGTGGCTCGATCTAGAATTTGAAGAGTTTAGATTCATTTGGAGCACAAGAAGAGGAGGACCGAATTCTTGGGTATCTACAACCACCAGGATAGTGCCCAACTCAACCAGTTTGGGGGTTTGGCACTTCACAAGCCCATGGTTTCATCTTGTCATTCATCTCTTTCAGCTACTAGCCTTTGGAGGCTTGTATCTTCTCATCAGGGTTCCTTTGAAGGCTATTATCATCAGTATTGGTTATTATTGTAGTAGCTATCATTCCATTTTGGATATTATTGTGGTTTTCTTCCATATCTGTGGATCTATGGTTACAGGATCTATCTACTATTTAAATAAAGGTCAGATCTGACATTGTTGGATTTATATTGGTGTTTCTTATTGTATTTTGTCTTTTTTTATGGTATATTCTTCAGATATTTCACTTCATTTCTATAATCTCCATAATATAAACCATAATGCATAACTTCATGAGTAAACCTACAAACACACATCCAAACAATAGTAAACAATGAACAGTTAGTGTTTCTAGCAAAAACAAATTGTCTTGGAAAAATTATAGTGGTATTAAAGTGTTGATCCTCCCAGCTAATGGGGAATAGCACATGAATAACTTCAGTGGTATTTAAATGGGAAGATGCAGAAAACAGACAAGTGATTTAGAGGAAGATATGGAAGGTTCAGGGGAGGATAGTGAGCCACAAATTCTATCAATTTTTGCAAAGGAGTTACAACACTCCATAAATCAGACACAAAGTGCACATGAACATCATCTATAGGAAAATTAGGAAACAATGTGCAGGGGACAATTTGAAATGATGGATACCTTGAAGAAGATAAATTCCAACCAAGTGAATATTCTGCAACTCCTACTACAGATGACCCATACAGGGAAGGGACCAGAAATCCATGCAAACAAAGAAGCCAGTGGATCTCATGGGGGCACTAGGCCTCATCTGGAGCATATCCCTCACTGCCAAACTGAGTTACATAGTTATGGATGAGGGGTTCCTTAGGGACCAACCTACAGTAGGACTACCCCTAGACCCTACCTACCTACATTCTTGGATAACCAGCCACAACACAACTATGATAATAAAATTGAGGAAAAGTTTGAGCGGTATGCTAGGGAATACAACTCATTGAGTGTAGGGTTATAGAGGTAAGTCACAATGGATTAGTATTGTGGGATCAAGTTTAGGGGTAATACCAAATAGTATCACATGCATAACTATAAATCCCATACTTTGATGGATCTTCGAAGGTGACTGCGCAAGAGTGGGTGCAGAAACTTGATACCTACCTACAACTTAACCCAATGAGAGAGATGGATTCCATCAAGATTTACACCATGTACTTGGAGGGAAAATCTGATTATTGGTGGTGCCATGGGTTAACCACACTAGATCACAGTCATATCATCGCTTACACAGAGTTTACATAGAGGCTCATTGACAGGTTTTCCCAGGGGGATCCAGAGCTACATTTTAGGGAACTCACCCAACTTGGATAGACAGAATCACAAGAGGTATACATAGAAGAGTCTCAGAGGATATCACTTATGGTGCAGTATGTGTCTCAAGTGAGACTTATGATGCTCTTTGCAAAGGGGTTTATGGAACCCTTAAGGGGTTGGGTCAAGAATTTTAATCCTACCAACTTACAAGATGCTATATAGAATAATAGGGACTTGGGATCAGCAAAAAATACAAGAGTTACCCCTACACCTCCTCTAAACCAAAGGGGTAGAGACCAAATACCTCCCATGAACCAAGGGGGAAGAGACCAAAGGGGGTTTGACCAAGGAAGAGGTAGAATGGATGAGACCAATAGGAGGGAATTGAGAAGGAAGCAGTCATGCTTCACCTACAAGGAACCTTGGGATGCAACACACAAATGCATGGGTAAGGTCAAGGCTCACTACTTTGAAATGATCTCTGATTATGAGGAGGAGGAAGGTTTCGTCAATCTACATAACATAGAGGTAGATCCCATAGAAAACATAGAAGAGGAGGATGCAAGGCACGACCTTGCAGCAGATGAGAAGGTAACACTAGCATAAATTAGTGGGGTACCTAAATTCAACACTTTCATGATGAGAGGGGTACTACAAGGTAAGAAGGTTTCAACTCTCATTGACGGGGGTGCTTCAAACAACTTCATTGACTCAACCCTACTGCAAATATGACACATACCTACAATTGAATTTGAGGGGTTTCGTGTGGAGGTAGCAGGGGGGCACACTATGCCTTGTGACAGATACATTCCAGGAATGAAGCTTCCATTGGGAAGGCATGATTTGGCACAATATTTGTATGTAATGGACCTTCCAGACACCAACATTAGCCTTTTATTTTAGTGTCTTAGTACATTGGAGCCAATCACTACAAACTACAAGACCATGGAGATGTCTTTCATAGAGGAAAATGGGAAAAGGGTAGTTCTCAAGGGCATGACAAGAAACACACCAAGAGTGGTAACAACAAAGCACATGGAGGCCATCTTTAGGAGAGAAGACATTGCATATGCAGAATAATGTAGAATATCAGTTAGGCTGGATAAGAAAGGGGATACTCACTACTCACCAGAGATTCATAGAATCGTTGACAGGAAGAACAAGGTCTTTGAACCCATACCACCAGGAGCACCACTAGATTGGGGGTTTGATAACATCATAGAGTTGGAGGAGGGAGCAAAACCTGTCATCACCACTCCTTATAAGCACCCCAAGAAATATAAAGATGAGATTGAGAAGGCCATTAAAGAACTATTAGACATGGGCCACATTAGGACAAGTTCCATCCCCTTTGCATCTTCAGTAATGTTGGTGAAAAATAAGGATGGGACCATGCACTTGTGTATTGATTATAGGGATTTAAATAAGAAGACAATCAAGAATAGATACCCCATCCCAATAATTTATGAGCTATTGGATGAGCTCCATGGGTTTGTATACTTCACAAAGATTGACTTACGCTTTGACTATCATCAAATAAATATGAGGTAGAAAGATATACCCAAGACTTCTTTCATATCTCACTATGGTCACTATGAGTTCTTGTTGGCATAGGGGAAGACCCAGGGTTCAATGCTTCAACAACAGACCAAAAAAACCCTAACTACCGGCCCTTTCAGCAACACCTGCGAAGCATATGAAGTCTCACCTAAGGTAGAGGAAGGGGTGGTTATAGGACTCAAGTGTCTACAACCTTAGTTGGGACACAGATCTGTAATTACACTATTCTAACAAAGCACTTATCATTTAGCATTCACCACTATTTAACCCTTATTCACATCACAGATCCAAACCCTAATTACAGAACCACGCAGTATTCAACCAGATCTAACACATCTAAGCACTTAGCACATGGAAAAAGATCAGATCTAGCATTTATTCACATCACTTAAGCACTAAGCTATCATACTAGATTCCTCTAAATATTCATTACTACACTTAATATTAAATTATATGCACAAGACAATAACCAAAATGCACAAAGCAACCATAACACAGGATATACGTGGTTCACCCCAGTGTGGGGCTATGTCCACCAACTCTTCTCTTATTTGTTATCTTCTCTCAATATTCTACAAGCATAGAGCATAAGAACCTACTCTGCATAGGACAGGAGATCTACATGCACCTCACTAGATCCTCCTTCCCTGAGCTCAAAGACTTCTTACAATCACTTTCACTTAGCTCTGTAAGTATCAACATACACTATACACAAAGCCTTTGAAATCACATAGATAGAACTCTATCACTTAACATATTGTCCCTTTATTACATTTCCTAGCTATCTAATTATACATTACAAAATGGGCCTAAACATGGGTAAACCCATGGGCCGACATCCCATACATGTTACATAAATCGTAATCCCAAAACTTCCCTAAAAAGGGGTTGAGATCCCACGATATCGCTTCAACTTGCGCTCCACCTTCGACCAACCTGTCGAAGTCCCAAAAGAGGTCAAACATGACCAAAGATCTCCAAAACTTGGTAAAGGGCCAACATGCCCCCAACACTCACCTGTGACTCATCCCGAGTCACTCTGGTCTGGGTAACTCTGCCTCAAAATCCTTGAGCTTGGCTCAAGCTACTTCAACTTGTTGATGTGCTAAGGCCTCTTGTTCGATGAACTCTTGAATAATTGCCTCGTTCACAGCTCCCTCTAAGAATTGTTCTACCGAAGTGACTACTCCTTCCAGCTCTGCTCCTCAGCCTTAAATCTCCTCAAAAAGTAGGAAAGATGCATTCTCGACTAGCTGGAGCTTCTGAGTCACTTCCATGAATTTTCTTTGTATGGAATGGACCTGTTGCTGATCCATACGCTACTCTTGGGATCTTTTCATTCGCTCGACTGCTGAAAATGGATTTAACTGCACTTGTATTGTTGTTTCTTGTTTCTTTTCTTCCTGGAGTTGTGACTCCAGTGTTTTCAATTCAGGGTCCTTGGTAAGGCACTCATAATTCTACTCACTATGACTACATAGTTTTTTACATTCCATGGCTAATGCTTTTATCCTTTCAAATGCACTTTGGGAAGTTGATTCTCTCTGGTATCGCACTTCTTGCAAAGTGCTTGGCACTGTTTATAGATCCAGTTCTATTATTCTCTGTTGAATATATTGAATGACATCAGCAAGCTTTACCACTTAACTCTCCACCAGGTCTTCCTCCATTTGCTCTAAGCCCGTCACAGACCGGAGTGCTTTGTGGGCTTCTTCTTTAACTCCAACCTTCTCCGTGAGCAGTTATTCTTTCTCCTGCTGGATCTGCACTATATCCTCTTTGAACTTAATTTGGAGGTCGTCCTTCTCTTGTTGCGCAACTCGACATTGATCTATGATTTACTCTTGTGCTTACCTCAGGGCCACTATGGCCTATTCTTTTTCTTCCTGCACACAATCAAGGTGAGCTTCAGTCGCATCAACTATTCTACAGAGTTGGGTAGGCTCATCTCCCAACTTTGTTTCTTCTAGTGACGGGGGTGCAATGGACACTATGTGGCTAGAGTGAAGGGCTTGTTGTACTCCTCTCAGCTCTGCTTCAATCCTTTAATACATGGTTTCTCATTTGGCTTCAGTTCTCTATAAAATATCTTCTGAGGCATATGATACATCTATGATAATGAATTCGAAGTCATTGACCATGAGTACAGTCTATATCTTCGGCTTAGTCTCTTTGGAATTCTTCTGTGATGTAGGTTTCATCAGGGAAACCTTTATTTTCTTGAATGTCTTTGACTCTTCAAGGGGGTTCTTAAGCAATGTTACTTTACCCTGATTATGCTTGTCTTCTTCCCCTTCTTTCTCTTATTTTTCCACTTCCTCGTCTCCTCCTCCGCTAGGTGAATCTAATGCAGTCTCTTCTGATGTGATGGGTATTTCCTATATATATTCCTTATTTTTCTTCCTGCTACTGCTGGGTGCATCATACTCTTCGCGAGTAACCACCAAACTTCCAATGAGGTTGGGTTCGAATAGTGTTGCCTGGTCGACTTGTATAAGGAACTATGTGGGCAATTCCTTAGTGATTTCTTCCAGGTCCTCCTCTGTGAGCTTGTAGTAGGATTGAAGCTCTTCTTTACTTTCATCTGTGTGTGCAGTAATATAAATAAAATTCCTATCTGTGTGGAACTTCATAAGGGGCCTGAACCTGTCCAGGGTGTTCCACGTCATACAAGGGAAATACTTAATAGCCCTCTTTAGCTACAGGTAGYAGGTATGGAATGTTGCATTYGACTTCCATTATTTCCCCATATTKCTAAAATACCATAGTGTGGTGAACTTCRCAGCTAGTGGCTYGAAYGACTCAATGTCAGGGAAGGTYGCACCTTTCAGCATCTCCCAAGCCATGAATGYGATGAGGATCAACAACCAGCTAAAATGGAACTCATAGCCCTAATTATGAGCTTCATGACAATCCAATTCTAACTGATTTACTATATAACTAGCCCAGTTCATCTGTAGTCCTTCCACACATTTTCCTATGAGGTCARTGACAAACCCTGTGACCTACATGGGTTTKTTCTTTCAAACTATCTTACCAACAATCAACTRGTAAGAAAGGTGCATTRCACCATTCTGAATGGAGGCTACCTTGTAGCCTTGCATCCCTTTCTCTACATCGACATAGGTGTCTTTGATCTTCTGTTCCAGGGCACGGTATGCAACCTTCCCTGGGTAAAAGTCTTATGGATCTGGTCCCTGCATGCTCAATCTAGTGATCCTATGGATCAACATTGGATCAACGGTGATGCATTTGTTGAACCATAGATACCCACCATGGAAGCACGAAAATAGGAGCTTAACGCATGCATTAACCTCCTGGTGCCTTCCAAAATGTGGTATCTTCATCATGTTCAAGAGAGTGGACCTTGCGATGTCCATAGTCCATGGCTAGGGGATTATCTTCAAATTATTCCCCTTGGTCTTGGTCAAATATTTATGATGTGCGAGCATGCCATAGCTATTGCGGTCTCCTAGGTTATAGTCACTGATCTTCAGGGTTGGAATCCTCTCCAACTTCAGTCTGACTACTTGTATTCCATTCGGAAGGTACACAGTGATGACTATGTAGTCACAGTCCCTCGAGACACTGCCATGACTCACCACACCAGCCAGAGGTGGGATGTAGTTGGGTAGGATGGATGGAATTAGATTCACATTCTCCAAGTCATAACGATGCTTGTTTCTTTTCTCGATCGCAACTCGGGATGGTCCATATCCATGAGAAGTTGACAAGGAGGCTTGCACTCCTCACATTGATGAGGCTTGGATACTTTCAGAAATCACCCTCTCAGCCATGAGGTCTATTAGAATCTCTTCAGAAAAAAAAAATTCTACACTAATTGCGTCCGACATGCACACTCAAGATATTATATCTCATGTCAATGAACAATACTCAATGTAACAGAATGGATGGCAAGGTCTCAATGATCACTGTACAAAATCAACTAGTTCTTTATGGGCTTAGATAATCACAATTTAAAAAAGTGTTCTCGGTGCAACACTCGATGGGATAAATAGATATTGTCGTAACGGTTTCTTTCAATGGGTCACAAATCCTTATTCAATGCAATTCCATATTCTATGGAACAGTCCCAACAGTCCAATGGTGAACTTTCGGGCCATAAATTCTTTTGTAACCATTTGGGAGCATCGATTGAATGGTCATATTGCCTCCAATGGTCATATTTATCCGTCATGGAGAAGTTCCAATCTCTATTGTACTGATATTCTGGCGAAGTTCAAGTTCTAGAAACCTTCCTTCTATGAAGTCTTCGCAGGAACTTCTTGAAATTTTTCTAACTTTTCCCTCTTCTTATTGAGCTTTCTGGCCTTCTTCCGTGTGATCTAAATCACTGGTTTCCTCTTTCCATTATCATTCTTATCTCCTATTGGCATGATAAATTTTCACTATGGAGGGTATTTCATAGGATTCAAGGGTAATACTTCTTCTCTTTCTGGGGTAGGTTCTCTACTCTCTTGCATAGACAGATGTCTCCAGTCTTCTTGTTTCCTTTCAACTTTGACATCCATATCTTTGGTCCTTAGTAGCTTCGACTGGTTCTCTTGTTCTTCTAGTAAGTGCATCATTCTCCTGGCCATGAAATCTCTTAGTTATTTATTTTTCTGTTCTAGATCCTCCTCTTCTTGTTTCCTTTGTATTTGATCTTTCTCAATCCACTTTTTTCCTAGCAAGATAGCAAATGGGGCATTGTTCTCAACAAAATTAATGATCTCAAATTCTTCTTCTATCGAAGTGCCATGAGAAATCATAGATGTATGGGTAAGTCTTCCACATAGGGTTATCATCTTTCCTCTAAATAATCCTATTCCTCCTAATGAAGGAATCATAGCAGGCTTTCCCAAAATTTACCAAGTTCTTTATGTCATGATATTCACCTATGTTTCCTCATCCAGGACACAGTCTATGTCAAAGTATCCTATTTTTATTTCTATGTACTCTTTCTCTTTTAAGACCTCTGTTAAGTTGATATTTCTATGATCATTCAAGGTTTCTTTCATCTGTAGTAATACATTCTCTAATTCTTTCTGGGGTTCTATCATATCCTTAGTTTCTTGGCATGTCTCATAGTTTTCTTGTTTCATATTCATCTTTTCAACTTTAGCAATCATTCTAGGACAATCCAAAACTTCATGGTCCATAGATTTACAGCAAATACAACTAGGTCTTCTACTAGGGAATTCCTTAGCAAGATGTCCTAGTATTCTGCAACTGTAACAAAGGGTTAATCCTCTCTTTCTCTTAAATGATCCCCAACCTTTCTTGTACTGCGCACTGGGATCATAGTAACTAACCTGCAAAAAAATATTTCTAGGATCCCGCATCCATTTGCTAGTCCAAACATTATTTCTATGCATAGGAATAACATATCTTTCATTACTTCTATTAGATATATACATATCAAATCGTCTTTCTTCTAACTATGCCCTAGTTTTCAGACTAGGAAAAAATTTATCAAACATACCTAGATCCATACTTTTGAAACAAAAACTTTTACTTATATTACCTTTATCATAGCACAAAGCTTCAATATCTTACCTCTTTTCTTCATATCGTACTTCTCTTCTTAGCACAAAGCTTCACAAGTCAAGTGGAATATTGTTCACTAAAGAAACAAATCTATGCACATAGTTTTATTTTCTTCAGTTCCCAACAATCACGATTTCAGGTCCTGGCAATGGAACCATTTCTTGGCACAGGGGCAGACCCAGCATTCAACGCTTCAACAACACACCAAAAAAACCCTAACCACCGACCCTTTCAGCAACACCTGTGAAGTAGATTAAGTCTCACCCAAGGTAGAGGCAAGGGTGGTTACAGGACTCAAGTGTCTACAACCTTAACTGGGACACAGATCTGTCATTACACTAATCTAACAAATCACTTAGCAGTTAGCATTCATCAGTATTTAACCCTTATTCACATCACAAATCCAAACCCTAATTACATAACCACGCAGTATTCAACCATATCTAACACATATAAACACTTAGCACATGGAAAAAGATCATATCTAGCATTTATTCACATCACTTAAGCACTAAGCTATCATACTAGATTCATCTAAGCATTCATTACTGTACTTAAGCTTAAATTATATACACAAGACAATAACCAAAATGCACAAAGAAACCATAACACAGGATATCCGTGGTTCACCCCAGTGTGGGGCTACGTCCACCAACTCTTCTCTTCTTTATTATCTTCTCTCAATCTTATACAAGCACAAAGCCACAAGAAGCCACTCTACATAGGACAGGAGATTCATGTGCACCTCGCCAGATCCTCCTTCCCCAAGATAGGTTGAAGCACAAAGTATTCTTACAATCAATTTCACTTAGCTCTGCAAGTCTCAACATACACTATGCACAAAGCCTTTGTAAAATCACATAGATAGAACTCTAGCACTTAGCATATTGGCCCTTTCTTACATCACCTAGCTATCTATTTATACATTACAAAATTGGCCTAAACATGGGTAAAACCATGGGCCAAAATCCCATACTCGTTACATAAAACCTAACCCAAAACTTCCCTAAAAAGGGGTTGAGATCCCGCAATATCCACTTAGACTTGCGCTCTACCTTCAACCAACATGTCGAAGTCCCAAAAGAGGTCAAACATGACCAAAAATCTCCAAAACTTGGTCAAGGGCCAACAGTTCTTGGTGATGCATTTTGGGATAACTAATGCACCATCCACCTTCCAATATTGCATGAACCATGTATTCAACAAGCAACTAAGGAAGTTCCTCTTAGTATTCTTTGATGACTTGTTGATCTATAGCAAAACTTGGGAGGAGCATCTTCAGCATGTAGAGCAGATTCTAGCTATCATGGAAGAGAAATCTTTATATCCTAAGGAATACAAATGTGAGTTTGGAATGATAGAGGTCCTTTATTTTATTTGGGACACATCATTGGGGTGAAGGGGGTACTGGTACACCAAGAGAAGATACAAGCTATAATTGATTGGCCCACACCTAAGACCCTCACAGAATTGAAAGGATTTCTTGGCATATGTTTCTATTACAGGAGGTTTGTCAAAGGCTTCTCTCAACTTTGCACACCTTTGACCGATTTGACTAGGAAGGGGGAATTCAAGTGGAGTCCATAAGCACAGTTGACCTTTGACAAAATGAAGAAGGTGATGAGTACTTTTCTACTATTGGATCTACCATATTTCACACAACCCTTTACAATGGAGTGTGATTCCTCAGGGGAAGGAATTGGAGGAGTGTTTATGCAGAATAGGCACACTATTGTCTATGAAATCTGAAAATTGAGGGATCATAAGCTTCTCTACACCATATTTGATAAATATATGTTATACATCATGCATGCATTGGCTAAGTTTAGGCACTATTTGTTTGGGGAAAAATTCATTGTGGGGACAGATCACAACAACCTCAAGTACTTTTTGGATCAAAAAGACTCAAATGAGAGGAAACATAAATGGATGATAAAAATCTAGGATTATGAATTTGACATTGAGTTTGTCAAAGGGAAGAATAATGTGGTGGAATATTCTTTATTCATAAGACCATTAGTTTATGCCATGATTGACATCTCAGTGGACTGGAAGGCCCACCTTTTGGTGGAATAATCAAAGAACATTTTTCATGAGAATTTATGGATGGACAGGTACAAGATGAAAACTTCATAATTATGGATGACATCATATACTACAACGGTCAAATATTATTGGTCCTTGACTCAACCTTTAAATCCAAAGTGCTACAAGCATGTCATGACTCACCAGTAGTAGGGCATCAAGGGTTCATCAAGACATATAGGTAGATACGAGAGAGATTTTCTTGGAAGGGATTGAAGGAAGATGTGATGCACCACTTGTTAGGTAAACAAGGATGAACACACCCACCCAAAAATATTACTACAACCACTTCCCATCCATTATCACAAATGGGAAATCATATCTATGGATTTCATCATAGGATTGCCCAAAGCCCAAGGAAAATATTGCATTTTTTTGGTGGTAGACAGGTTAACCAAGTTTGCGCACTTTTTCTCCATTGCCACAGACTACAGTGCAACACAAGTTGCATATTTTTTCTTCAGGGAGGTCTTCAGATTTCATGGTTTACCCAAAACCATTGTGAGTGACAGGGACAATAAGTATATGCGAACCTTTTGGCAGGAACTATTTAGGTTGGTAGGCATGGTCTTAACCCCTAGTACCAGCTATCATCCTCAAACATATGGCCAAATAGAGATAGTCAAAAAATGGGTTGAAGGCTACCTCAAGAATTATGTGTTAGGTCAGCATAAGGCATGGGTTAAGTGGCTTCATTTGGGGGAATATTGTTACAACACCACCCATCATATGTATATTGGTATGCCACCATTTAGAGCCTTATACAGTTATGATCCCCTCTCATTTGTGARGATTGTCTTYGGTGACAGTCGGGCTCCCATGGTTCAGGATTGGATTCAACAGAGTCAATATATACTTAGAGAACTTACAGACCACCTACAAAGGGAAMAAAATCAGCAAAAGGTACATGCAGAAAAGAATAGGGTGGATTGCACATTTGAGGCTCATGATTTGGTTTATTTGAGGCTTCAACCGTACAGACARGAATCCATTAATAGGAGTGGCACAAAAAATCTCCAACCTCACTTTTTTGGTCCTTACAGGGTCAAAAGAAAGGTAGAGGCCATGGCATATGAGCTTGATCTAMCACAAGGAAGMAAAATACACAATGCTTTCCATGTTTCATTCTTTAAGAGAGCCATTGGTAAACACATCATTCTTATTGAGGAACTTCCACCTTTGGATGAAGAAGGGCAATTGATATTGATACAAGAGGAGATATTAGAAGTCTGGGAGRATAATTTAAGGAAGCGATGCATCAAGGAATATTTGGTCAAGTGAAAAAATTTACCCATAGAGGATGCTACTTGGGAAGGTGAACTGATGGTCCAGGAGACAGGTCCAGAATTGTTTGTGGGAAAGMAATTTCTAGCARGGGAGACTGTAATGTCCCCCACCTCTTGATGAAGAGGTTTGGAGAGACTCAGTAGTCTAGTTGTCYCCACTAGACTATAGTCTCATGCATCATGGGGATAAAGTCAACCAAAATCCATTGCCTAAGCACAAAGTTATATTACTGAGTTGACTTTGGGAGGAAAAGGGTAACTTAATGAAATAAAAGAACATGTGGAGAAAATATAGGAGCCAACCCTAGGGTTAGCTAACTCAACAAAGTAATAGACTAGGAGTATAAAACAAAGGAAGGGCACACTTCTAAGTCATTCTGAATTATTATCATCTTTTTCATTTGGGCTCTTGAGCACAAGCAGTTTTGAGGATTTTGAGACTAAAACCCTAGAGATCAACTCGGTGGTGAAAGATTCCACCTTCCTTGATCCAAGCTTGGTCTTGGAGGTGCAACATTCCTCCCATACCATTCTACATTACAGCATAGCCCACATCCATTGGCATAGGAGTAACATTGCACATCCTAAGGGGGTTTTCAGCTGGAGGGTGCATCATCTTGTAGAGATCAGTTCGATCTGAAGAGAGGAGAAGGATCTTGGGAAAAGTAATATCTAGGTATTCTTTGTATGGCCTAGTACATCATTTCTATCATATTCAGAAGGAGGTTTCTCTATTAGATTATTTCCTAGAGTTTGTCATGAGTTGAAGAAGAGAAGGGTGCACTACAGAAAGAGGTTTCTATCATTTGGTAGCTCATATATTCATTATTCATCTTGAAAATTCACCATTGGGGTTGCATTTCCCCGATCTATCATCTCAGTGATTTTTGTAGTAGTTGGAGGTCTCTAGGAGAGAGGATAAATAATTGGGTCTTCAATCATCTAGGAGGGTGCAAACCAGTTAGGGGTTTGCTCATTTGGAGGGTTATAACTTCACCATTCATCCCGAGACTTTGCCAGTGGGGTTATAGTGGCCCGATCTACACTCTGGGAGAGTTTGGAGTCATTTGGAGCATAGGAAGAGGAGGATCAAATTCTTGGGTATCTACATCAACTAGGATAGTGTGCAACTCATCCACTTTGGGGGTTTGACACTTCATAGGGCCAGGGTTTCATCTTATCATTCATATCTTGTAATTATTATCCTTTGGAGGATTGTATCTTCTCATTAGTCTACCTTTGAAGGATATTAACATCAGTATTGGTTATTATTGTAGCAACTATCATTCCAGTTTGGATATTACTGTGGTTTTCTTCCAAATATGCAAATCTTTGGTTACATGATCTATCTACTATTTAAATAAAGGTCAGATCTGACATTGTTGGATTTATATTGGTGTTTATTATTGTATCTTATCTTTGTTTATGGTATATTCTTCAAATCTATCATGTCATTTCTATAATCTCCATAATATAAACCCTGATGTGCAACATCATGAGTAAACCTACAAACACACATCCAAACAACAATAAACAATGAATAGTTAGTGTTTCCAACAAGAATGTTTTGGCTTGGGAACATTACATAGAATTTAGGATCTTCGGCCTAATTCAACACATAAACCTCCTATATTATAATAACTGTCTCACCAGCCTATAAAACACATTATATACACGGCCTCTCTAGCCTAAAAATCACGTACACTTAAGTTTGTTGTGCGCAGTATCCTGGAATGTGCACACTTCACAATTTTAGTGTGTAGTACATGTGCACACTATACCATGGAAGGTGCATGAAAAATGATATAAAACAACTCACCAACTTAAGTACATTTTCATTTACAATTTGGAGTTCACCCTAGGGGTATTACAATCCCCTCCCCTTATTTATGCATTGTCCTCAGTGCATTATATACCATGCACCATTCAAAATATTTAAAAATCTCCAAGCCTTATCTATTGGAATATTATTATCCATTTGGTGCTCTACATTCCAGCACCAATTTTGGTATTCGTACTACAACTAGAAGTCAATTGATCTATTCCATAGAGCTACTTCTAGGAATAATTCAGCTCATTGTTGCATTTGACACACCCTCCTTATGGCATCTACCATGCCATAAAAATCCTTGGGTTTCCTCCTCCTTGTTTCACTCACCATTCCAAGATCAAGAATCCCTTCACTGCTACACAATACTTTAGTAATCCATCTTGCCAAGGATTTCACACATAAGGAGAGTGCTAACCCATTACCAGAACCCCCCCAAAGTTCTACAATTCTAGGGATTTAGTGTCCTCAATAGTAGTTGTTCTTTCCCTGCATTCCAAATTTAATCAAGAATATCTCATCTGCATCACACACATGCAGTTATCATGAGATAACATTATAAAAATACCATTTTAGAAATCAAATTAATTTCATAAGGAATTCGACTTTTCCCAAAATATGAAATTCTATTTCATTAAAAAAAATAATAATAATAATATTATTGTTGTTGCAATAATAGGATGCAGTCTTCCTTCTGGCTTTCAACAAGCACCATTCTGAATACCATTTTTCCTTTGATGATTCTATCTTGCATTGAGACAACAAATTGTCAGTATTTCCTATACATCATACTTTCCTTGCAATATGTTAAAAAACCTTATAACATGATCTTAGGATTGTCTACACTGGTCAATTCAATCACAACTACAAAAACATTTATTATATATAATGAATTATCATTCTATATATATGCATGTTCATAATTAATATCAGTAAGTTCATCACTTATTTTTCTGAACAGAAAATTTCCTCTAGCCAATGCTCATGTGACTACATGACTTGCAGCTTTCTTGTTGCAATGTATAACTACTCCTGAAATGTTCTCAACTCCATGATTTAGAAAGATTTCATCCATTAGAATAGTTATTTCCATGCAATAATATATATTCATGCGCTCACAAAATGCATTCAGCAAATGCATTTAAGTATACAATTATATCATGTATGAGTGCAACTCTGCCACATACTATACATGAGTGCAACTCTCAATGCCTATTTATTCAATGCACCTTTGTATTGATTTTTAGAATGATCTTTATCTAAGTCATGTATCTCACCATTCATAAATTGGAAATATGGCCAATGTCTTGACATATTCTCCACACACTTCCCATTGTATTCTTGATTATTTGGATGCCTTCCTTTTCGACTCGAACACTACACCAAGAATATAATTTTGTGGTTTGCATTAGTGTTAGCAAAAAGGTTGCAGTCTAAGTTTTACTTAAAGGTAGGAATCTCATTGGTATTTGTGTGGTACATAACCGTTCTATATCCATACCTTGACATATGCAACCTTCTCATGGTCTCATACATGACTAGATTTTTTAGCATCATTCCTATAACAAGTTCTTATCTTTTATTTCTTTGGTTATTACCTCATAACCAAATTAACATGACATGATACTATGTCATTGTGTGCATTCAAAATCTAAAAATCTTTGATATCTATAACAGGCCTCTAGCCTTTACCACAACTAGTAGTAACTTATTCATGTTAATGCACTTGAACAATACCATACTGCGTATTATAAAAATTCAATTTGGGGAAATTATTACTTGAATTTCCCTTGGAAGTTATGAAACATAAATTTCAAAAGAGAAATACTTACCTGCATGGCTACCATTAAACGAATTTAATTCTACCTGATTAGTTGATTACAATAGAAGCTATCATGCATCTTTATCAGTCTTATAATCAACATTCCAACTTTATGTTGCTTCCTTCCATATGAAACAACATTAATAGAAATGCTTGCAAACATGCAAACATTCTCACTTTATGGTTGTCCCAACAAGCCACAACATACTTGTTGCTATAGTAATTGCAACAACTTCTTTCTCCCTGTATCACTTTTCCTTGTTTATCCCAGAAGTATTCAATTCTTCTGGATTCATGAATCTTCATGTTCTCCTCATTGTAACCATTGTGCATGATTATTTATGACCTAATCACTTTCTAGACAAATCACTCTTGGCTTCCTTTTCTTTTTCATCCAAATACTAAACTGATATTAACCTTCAACTTTTATTTATTTCCTAAATCCATCTATCCCAACTCATACTTGGATGAATTATAATTCCAATCATGTTGTCTTATAGACTTTGTATCTTCAACATCCATTTACTTTTTAGACTGAACTACTTCATCTCTTTCTTGACTGAATACTTTATTATTTGAGTTTTCTTGCACTCTTCTCTTCTCCTTGCCAACTAGCCTCAAACCTGGCTTGCATAGCCAATCTCTAGCCTACTGTAAGGATGCATATATGCATCCTTTTATAGATGCATAGAATTAATTAAAAGTACTTAATATTTCTTTTAATTTACCATCTTAATTTCAAGTGATACTTCCACCCCCTCGAAATGTCACTCATGGCTCTATGCCACTTGAGATGGATTCTTCTCAGGCACCATCTATTTTGCATTCAAAACCATTTATAGAACCAGTTTCTTCTTCATGGTTCCTTATTGACTCTCTATAGAGATTCATTTCACTTTTAATTCTTTCTTGGATTTGACATCTTCGTGCTATTGTAGAAATATCTTCAATACCTTTGGAATGCATCAAAAATCCTCTATTATTCTTTCTTTCCCTCCCAGAGTGTTGTCTTGCATTCCCATCAACTTGATAACTACCTCATGATTTCTTCTTCCAATATCCTAGGATGTTCATGGACTTGCAAATACATATTATGCTGATATTAATTTTCAACATTCCACTATTATTCAGATCCCTCTCATCCAACTCCTACATGACCCAATTATATTTGCAGTCATATTTTTTGATTAACCTTGGATATTTAACACCAACTTCCTTCTTGAGGTATTTGATTTATCCCTTCCTTATATGATCATATTAGTACTTGGATTTTCTTGATGAATATTACTTTCTCCTATCTTGACCAATCTGATTTCAACCCGACTTGCATAATACCCTTCCATCATGCCATATTGATGCACTCTTTATCCATATATGAATTAAGCCTCTTTCTTTATCTGATTACTATCATTCTAATAGTCAATTCCTTTTATAATAGATATGACTCCATTGTATTTATTAATATGTATGTTGGTTTCTTTGGGAGTGAATGTACTTTCACTAATTCATTCACTGCATGCTCTATTCCTTCACCTGGATTGCATTGAATACTTGACTAACATGAGTGGACTTCCTATAGTGGCTTCCCAAGACTTTATGGCTACACCCAGATTCATACCTTAACATTTTGTAGTCTTGGATTTTGATCATCTTATGAAATATTTTTGTCACAACACTCTTTCCTTGAGTACCTTTGCTTATATTTAACTAAATTTCAACCTTCTCACCTCTTAAGAACTAAAAGTTTTTAACTCTGCAAAAATGTGCAGGCAAAAAAATTTGTTAGGATAAATAATTTAAAAAAATTATGAAAATATGTACAATTATGTTTCAATAATGAATCATAATTCCATATTCTGATATCTTGTGAAAATTAACTTCCTAATCAATGTTTTGCATGGATAATTAGACTCCCCTATCCAATACCTTTCTAATAACTGCTCCTATGCTCAATTCTAAGTCTAGAGTAGAAAGTTATGGTCATTTGAAAATTTTCCATTAATTTCTCCTATTCACACTTCAACTTGGTGCAAATCTATGTGGTAATTATGAATTTTTTCACCTACTCCATTGGAATTTTGGTAAGAGCTCAATGTTTTTTCTTCATATACACATTTTGGATAGTCTATCCAAATTTCACCTCTTTCTGGGTTATGGGTTGTTAGTTACTTCGTGTTGAAGTTTTAGGCCAATTAATGTTTTTGGTCTAGAATGCTACATGCACCTTTTGTGTCATATTAAACATTTTTAACATGCCTATAATTTGAATTCATCTCTAGGACTTCTTTCTATGGTTCAATAGCTTTCCATATACATCTTTTGTGCCTCAATCTGATTTCAGAGAAGAAAGTTATGGCCCTTCAAAGTCAGTTGGGTCTTAAAATTTACCCTCCATTGTTTGTCCTATAAATTCTTCATAAAAGATATGTTTGATGAATGGTTTACACCATTACCACTTTGTACCGTGCAACGCCAAATTTAAGTGCTCACACCTGCGTGCCAATATTTTTTGTGCATTACCACTCTGCAATGTGCAGTGCCAAATTTAAGTATGTGCACTCTCACACCCTTAATTTCCACACATCACAAGATTTTCACTATGCATCATGCATTTTTAGTGTGCACACATGAACACATTCTTTTTTATTCCCATCAATTCCTCGTGAATCCCGCTGAAAAAATTGGGGCTTTTGCTTGACTTTTTCCCAATTTTCACCATAGACATTCAATAACTATGGAATTTGTTCAATTTCACCATGATAACACCAAATCAACCTCTGCAACAATAAATAATTGTTGGTTGACATTCCTGGAACGAATTTTTCCCAAACTCAATTCACAATTTGAGAATTTTAATCAACTAATCTCGCTCCATCTGTCATGGCCTCCCTATAACTTCAAATTTGACCAATTCTAGATTTGAATTTGCTAGAATAGATATTAAATTAGGAATATCTCACTACTTAGCCAAATTTGTCAATTTTTCCCATGAATTTTACAATAGAAACTGGGGATTTTTCCCAATTCCTCGCATTTGTTTCTGATTTTTACCATGGGCACACTGTAACTTGAAATTTGACCACTTTGAAATAATTCTCTGTGAAATTTATTTACAATTCAACTTGCTCGGCCCATCCAGTCTTAGTGTTGAAAATTGTAGCTCTTATACCATATTGTAACATCCCCAACATCCAATTGGGCTATACCACATAAATTGTTTGAACTGTATACAAAATTAAAACATATACACACAAAAACTCTTTTGGGACTTTATACAGGAAGTATCAGAGCCCTATAGCTACAGTTTGGCACCTTTGGGAAATCAATTCCCAACAATTCTCTCACCTAGACATAATTTCTCATGGGCCTAAAAAATTGCCTCTTCAATATCCCATGGGCCTGACAACTTGCCTCTTCAGTCCAACTCCCAAGCTAACCAAGTATAGATACATGTACATATCTAGGTACAGGTATGGGTATGGGTACAGGTATGGTGACAGGAAGGTATGTAGGATAGTTGAATGAGTGAGTGCATGATGATGGAAGGAATGAATGGGAAAATGAACTAAGTCCAAACTATATGTATGCATGTTCCCAACTTGACACTTGTCATGTTGAGAGCTACTTTGGCCCACTTGTCCCTATCCTTATAACTTAAGATAAAATAATTATCCATACTTTGTAATTTAAGGAATATTAATATAATATTCCTTTTTGGCTTAATCTCCCTAACTTAGCCCCTTATCCTTGAATTTTATCCCCCTTTCCCCAACTAGTGGAGTTTAGTCCCCTGTATTCTTTTATCATGGTCGATCTACATGAAGCGATGTATTATATTAATGATAGGAGTATTTACACATACAAAAATAGTCCCACTAGCCTTTAGCATCTAGGCTCTCCGGCCTAATTCAACACATAAGCCTCCTAGCTTATAATAACTGGCTCACTAGCCTATAAAACAAAGCATATACAAAAAGGCTCTATGGCCTAAAAATCGAGCGTACTTAATTTTGTTGTGCGCAGTATCCTAGAATGTGCACACTTCACCATTTTAGTGTGCAGTACATGTGCACACTATACCATGGAAGGTGCATGAAAAATGATGTAAAATAGCTCAACAACTTAAGTACATTTGCATTTACAATTTGGGGTTCACCCTAGGGGTAATACATTTTGAATTTTCTATATATCCAACAAAGGTTCCATCCTTTCTGGGGGATTCTAGATTCATCCTCTTCTCCTTGGGTATATGAATGTATAATGGACAACCAAAGATCCCAAAATGGATGACTAATGGCTTCACTCCTTTGAATGCATCCTCAAGAATCTTATATTCCAATATCCGATGAGGAATTTTGTTCTGAATCTAGACTATTGTGATGGATGCTTCTTCCCATAAGAACATGGGTATATTCGGATCATGGATCATTTCCTTAACTTCTTCTATGATAGACCTATTCTTTCTTTCTACAACTCCATTTTTTTGGGGTTTTTAAGGAATGAACAACTCCCTCTTGATCCCTTATTTCTTGCAAAAATCATTGAATTCCTTGGAAGTATATTCCCCTCCATTATTTGTTCTTAAAATTTTGATCCTCTTTCTCGTAAATTTCTCTACCTTAGCCTTGAACTCTTGGAACTTTTTAAATACTTCATCCTTAGTATTTATGAAATAGATCCAAGTCGTACAGGAGAAATCATCAATGAATGTCACATAGTATGTGAATACACCCAAACATGGTATTGTCATAGGTCCACATATGTCTAAATTCACTAGGTCCAATATTCCTTTGGATATACTATCACTACTTAGATAGGGTCCCTTGGTATTCTTACCAAGAGTACATCTCTTACAAGCACCTTCATGTTTTTCCTGAATTTATGGAATTCCTTAGACAATCTTCCTTAATACTGGCAAGTCCTTATAGTGTAGGTGGGAAAATATTTGATGCCATAACTCACTTAAGTTTGTGTTATCATGTATCAATGCATGGGCTAGACATTTTTGATAGCTTGTACAATCATCCCTCTTGAACAACAATCACTTATGCTACATCAATGTTTGAATCCTTAGGTCATACAAGAACTTCTCCATCCACAAATGCAACTCTATAGAATTTATCCTCTAATGCTAATATAGAGAGCATATTCTTTCTTAGTCTATGCAAAAACAAGATATCTTTCATATGTAGAGAGTTTATGGATTCTATATGGAATGATGTGGTTCCAACTCCTTTTACTTCATACTTGGCATTGTCTCCAAGTTTCACTTGTAATGATGAGCTCTTTTCTGTCAAACTTATGAGAGAATATCAGTGACCTGTCATGTGCCTAGGAGCACCATTGTCAATTAACCAGGTATCATTATTATCTATAATAGTACTTGTAAGAGATGAGAAAAGGAAAAATTATTTATTTTTCTTCATGATAACTTGCCCAGAATAATAACAAGAAAAAGAACAAGTGTTGTATATTCTAAAATTGGACACCATCTTTGACTTTGACAAAAATTCAACCTTTGACTATAAAGTAAACCTTTGACTATAAATTAAACCTTTGACTATAAAGTAAACATTTGACTTTGACTAAAATTTAACCTTGACATTTTAGAAAACCGAGAGCACCAACAAGTGTGCAAGGTCATGGTGAGTTATCCTATGCAATATTTATCTCCAATGCTTCAACAAAAGTGCCCAATGATTTTCAAATAAAATCTGGTTATGTGATTGTGCAATGACTATGCAGTGAAAATATTTCAACAATGCTTTGATACCATGTTGATTTTTTTAATTCTCAGATATTGATAGTTATTTCCTTATAATTTCAAAAAAAGATTCACTTTCATACCATTGTTATCATAGAATAAGTATACACTGAAAATCTCAACTATAACAGTGCAACAGAAATAACAAGATCTAGAAATATTAACCTTACATAGTAGACACAAGAAGTTATCCTAGGAAACCCAATCCTTGGGAGAAAACTGAGAAACATTTCTTATAAGAATCAATTCAAGATTTCATAGATTTACTACCATAAGAAATATACCAAGATATAATACAAATTCACCTCCCAAACCTAGTGCCACTTTCCAAGAGGTAGCGCACAAGATAAAGTACCCAGAACTTCCAGTTGCAGCATCTTCTATTCATCCCTCAAACTTGTTCCTTATTTTCCTTGAGTGAGAGATGAGTGTGTATTAAAATGAGAAGGAATCACCTTTATTTATACCTTTTCAATCACTTTAGTGGGGCTAAATCCTCTTCCTATATATTTAACTTTATCCTGTCTTTTTCCAGCGGGGATGAATTCTCTTCCGGGGTCTTTAATTTCACTTTAATATTTTTCCATAGGGGGAGACTGCTCTTCTATGGTTTCTATGGTCTTCATCGTGGAGAATGACTTCCCAAAGTTGAAAAAAATCCACACTTCCTTGGCATCATATAACATAATATTTTGTGCCACACAAATGCCTAAATACTCTCTTGGCAACTATCCAATGCTCCTTCCTAGGTGTTGACATGGTTCTACTCAACACTCACACTACATGGGAAATGTTTGGTCATGTGAAGACCATCACATATATTATAATACCAACATAAATTGCATAGGTGACATGTTCCATGTCCTCTATTTCCTCATGTGTCATTGGACATTGTTCAACAATTAGTCTTTCTCCCACAGAAATTGGCATCTTCATAGGTTTCCAATCCTACATGTTGAAATTTTTCAAGACTATTTCAATACACTTCTTTTGGTTCAACCAGAGCTTTCTATATTTTGGATCTCTCTTGATCTCCATTCCTAGAATGAATGAATTTCACCAAGTTATTTCATGTCGAACTTGGAGCATAATTTCTTCTTCACCTCCTTTGTTGCTTTCAAGTTATTTCCAATCAACAACACGTCATCGACATACAATGATACATATATGAAATGCCCAAATCATTCATTGGAATATATGCAATGATCACCTTTTCTTCTCACAAACCCCAAACTAAGTATGTATGTGTCGAAATTTTGGTACCACATCCTTGGTGATTGATTTAGACCATAAATGGATATTTTTATATTTCACACAAAATATTTGTTTCCCTTTACTACAAATCCTTCAGGATGTTTCATGTATATTTATTCCTCTAGGTCCCCATGTAGGAACGTTGTGTTTACATACATCTATTTTATTTCTATGTCAAATGTTGTGTAATGTCCCCATTTTGGGACATTATAACATTACAACATTTCAAAGAGTTATGCCTACCTGAGTAGCCAGATAGGGGTGACAGAGAGTTTGGAAGATATTGAGGGGTTTATTTGGGCCCGACTTGCATCATTCATCATCAGGATCCATTCTGCATATCCTGAATGTGGTTTCGTTGCATTCTGATGATTCCTGTAATTTTGAGTTATTATGGGTCATATCTTAATTAAATTCACTAAGAAGGTCACAATGGGAATATTACTTGGAGAAACCTCTTAGTGTGATAGGTCATCAGAATTGGGAAGAAGAGGACTACAAGATAAGATGATGAGAAGTGACTTTCAGTGGTCGGAGAAGCCATAAGGATGGATAAATCACTTTTTAGAGGTGAAATGGTTAATTAATTAATTAATTAAGTGATTTAATCAAGGAATAATAAAATAAAGTAAAAGGCACTTGGAGGGAAAAGGTCAACAATGAATTAGGGTTTCAGGAGCAAATTAGGGTTTAGAAAATCTATAAGAGAAGGGCCAACGACCTAATTCATCATTATGCAAATTATGACTTGTCATTGAGGAGAAGAGGCACATCTCAGGAGAGATAGTTCAGTGGATTCCAGGAGGAAGAAACCAGTGGTTGATTTTGGTGTTGAGAGACACACCCTAGTCACTGGGAATATCATTCAAGTCTTTCATCATTCTTCAGCAGCAGTTACACGATGTTCAGCAACAAGGGCGCATTCATCCAGAGTGAGGGCACAGCTTCTGAGAGGGTTTTTAGTCGACTTATCCCATCTAGGGAGAATTTTGAGATTTCCCTCTGATGTATTTGAGAGGAGGGCAAGGCAAATATTTTTCCTAGTTCCTCGTCAAATTTCGACAGAGGAATCAACTAGGATGCATTTTCCAGACTTGGACGTGCGACACTTTTGGCGATCACATTTGGGGTTCCAGAGCGAGCATCAGACTAGATTCATGGAAACCCTTCTGACCCATTTCTCAGTAGACCAAGGTGGTCATTTTGAGACATATATTGTCCTATTCTAACGGTGGAATCACTAGGACTCATTTTGCCAGAAGAAGAGGGGCACATTCCCCCAGGGGTATCCATCTGGGGTCTAGATTCATCAGTAGAGGGGTCCGACATATACCAATACTAATAAATAGAGTAGGGTGCATCATTGGGGAAAGTTTCCATGCCATTCTGAGAAGTATAGCTCCCAGGGAGAACTTTCCAGACTTCCAGCAGTTCTCGTCATAGTTTCCATAGTCCCAGTGCATCCATTGATTTCACAGTTCTCCCATATTCTGGGTATTATCTTTTATTTTCTTATTTGTATTTTAGATAAGATTCTTTGTTTGTTGATATAGTTGAGTATTGTCAGTTTATTTAGCTTCATTCGGCCATTTTGTAATCCACAAAGATATCATAATACATACTTTGCAGTCCCTTGTCGCATTTATTATTTGTATGACCATTTATATGTTGTAAACCATTGATCCTACACACACATTAGCAGTTTTTCCTAGACAATCCAAGTCAGGAACATTACAGTGGTATCAAAGCTGGTTTTCTTGCCAGCCTAAGGGGAAAATCAGATAAGGATGTAGATACATCACTACCAGTGAGTGGATTGACAGGAGCACAGATGGAGCCTGCACCCATTAGATGCAGGGAGTGTTGCTACAGTTGCAAAGTTCCTTGGAAGCCAAATCACCGATGCAGGGGTAAAGGGAAGGTGCACATTTTTGAGGTGCACTATGTCAGTGAGGATGAAGAGATTCATGGGAATGAAACCATAGTTTCATATTTAGATCATTTTGATAAGGCTAGTGACTCTTGTGCATCTGAGGGACATTTGGATGGATAGGATGATAGTGCATATCCTTCATCTTCCCCATCAAGTAATGTTGAAGATTCAACACTTCAGCATAGTGGTGACACTTGTGAGGATTCATATGTGTTGGAACTTAAATATGATGAGCTTAAGAGGTTGGATGACCTACCGGTGGGTGTAGACATGGATTCTAGGAAGTCATGTATGGATAATGATGAGATTCCTATGATGAGTGAGACACATTTTTCATCTTCTTAGTCACCTATGCTAGCCACGACACATGAGGATATCAATGGTATTTCTGATATGGTAGAGGATACTTGTGTGGGGATTATACACAAGGAACATATGGATCTGTAGACCCAGGAGTATAGGTATGGCTTGGAGATAGTTGACCTTACACATACCTATCAGTATGAGGAGATTGAATCACCACTCTTACAGATTCCATTGATGGACTAGGTTGTGGAGACCGATAGCTTATTGGGACACTTACTCCTAGGATCAATCTACAGTGATGTGGATGCACTCCTTATTGGTAGAAATGACCATAGCACATGTATGGACACATCTGTATGGGATCCAAGAACATATGATATTAGTAGGGTGAGTGCACAGGAGGATATAGCTACCCATACAGGATATAGTGCAATTCAGATAGGGGTCAGAGTTGGTGATGGTGTGCAGTGGCATACAGGAGGACTTAGTAACACAAAGGATAGTGGGCAGTTCAGTTCCTTATATTTTGAGGAGTGTGTCGTTGGGGATTCCATTTTTGACACTAGCAGTGAGAGGCATGAGGTAGCACCTCAACGGGATTGTGACTAAGAGTCACAACACTTGGCAGGATAGTTGAGAGTTAATGAGGACATGATCATGGCAGCCACTAGATGCATTGATGACACACATGCATTGGTGGCAAGTTATTTTTGGAGGGCCTCAATTGCATAGGATAGTTCAGATGAGGGACTTGTCATTGATGACTTCCATACACTTAGGGAGAGAGTGATTGTGATGAGGTTCAACTAATAGCAATTGTTGAGGGATAGGGATTACCTATTGGAGGTTGGCAAGAGGTATCACAGGGCGCTAAGGGAGCAGGAGGTTGAGGTGGACTGACTCACTCATGAGTTGGTGAGCACAAAGAGATTCTCAAAAGGCACACAGACAACCCTTCAAGAATAAAATTCCAGATCAGAGGAGCTCCTTGAGGAAATTAGACAAAGATCCACTATATCTATTTCAGCAGAGAGTCAGATATATCCCTCAGCCACATTGAGAGAGGATGTTGTTGGTTTAGCAGTGGAGCACCAGTTGAGGGAGGATCATGAAGAGTACCCAGGATCACTGATGAGTATGGAGAGATATGATCTAGATATACATGAGAATTTCCATAGGTCACAGGAACCACCCTTCATGAGGGGTGTTGAGATAGTTGATCACACATGTACACATGGGGATTCCAATGCCAGGGGTAGTTATGAGGACACTTCCATTTGTGTTCCAGGATTGGTTGAACTTCATGTAGAGGATGACCCCTTAGTACACT
>ML789488.1:207497-249447 GCA_009831015.1 Picea engelmannii | reverse complement strand
ATTTTGTATTCGAGTTACACTTGCACCAATACGTTGCTCTAGTGTTTGTTGGTGTAATTGTTCTTCCAACTAGTTAGTCATTTGCTTGATTTTCCTTTAGGAACTTTTAGTGTGTGCTCTGTGCTCCCTAATTTTCCATAGTGAGTTAGTCATTCATGGATTTGGGTCTCTGACCTAGGGTGGTAGACCACCCACTCCGCCGGTTGAGACGACTTTTTAGTCTTCTGCTTAGAAATGTGGAGCCACCTCTTTATAGGTGTTGTTTTGATAACAATCGTTCTTCAGAGTCAATGTGTGAGACTTTTATGGACTTGAACGATCCCGCAAAGGGAGAACCTGTGCATAATATATTCATGGCTAAAGTTCCTAATGATACCAACCAAGGAACCCCTTTACAAGGGGATTCTTGTGCATTTCCTTTCTTTGGAAACATTGGTGTCCCTTTGATGGCCATTTTGTACATTCCTGGGTTGAATGTGGTATTACCGGTTTGGTTGGGTACCATTCCAAATGTCCCAAAGGCTCTTGATGCTTCTCAGTTAAGCACTTTATGTCATGGGCACCCTGTTGATGTTTCTTCATCAACAAAGTCTTCTCCTCCTCCTTCTCCCGCCTCTGGTGAAAGTACAGTTACTAGTAATCGAAAGTCTAAACAAAATAGAAAGAGGAAGAATAGGAGGAAGAAATCACCAACCTCTGTGAGTCATGTTGAAGATAGGTCGAAAACCTCTGCAAGTCACATTGAATACCAACACCCAACCTCTACAAGCTATGTTGGAGGCACAAACCAACCCTCTGTAAGTCATGCTGGGGGGAAAAGTCCAGTCACTACTAGTCATACTGGTAATAGGTCTATAGCCTCTGCAAGTCATGTTATCGACCCATCACTAACCTCTGCAAGTCATGTTGGAGATGTGCAACCAACCACTTCTAGTCATGTTGGGGGCATTAATTATGTCGAGAAACCTAGAAAAATAGGACGTAAGCCTTAGTTCCCTTGTAAGCTTTGCAAGGGAGATCACCTTACTCATGTGTGCCCTAGCATTCCAGAGGTACAAATATTGTTGTCCCTATCTGCAAGCTCTATTGATTCTGAGTCTTTTGAAGTTTCCTCTCAGCCTATGCAGCGATTGGTTGAGAAAGTGGTCACATCAATGAAGTCATCAGTTGATCCCACTCCTCTTTTGAGGGGTGAGGTGCCTTTAGACCTTGTAGTCTCTTGGCCTATTCAGACATTGGTTGAGAAAGTGGTCATGTCGATGTAGTCATCAGCTGATCCCACTCCTCTTTTGGGGGGTGAGGTTCCTTTAGACCATGTAGTCCCACAACCTATTCTTCCTTTGGTTGTGAAAGTGGTCACGCCAATGCAGCCATCGGATGACCCTGCTCCTCTCTTGGGGAGTGAAGTGTCTACCGACTATGTTTTTAGCGTTTCTAGTTCAGTACTTTCAAAACAAGGGGGAATTCCTCTCGTTATGAGTACACCCCCTCCAAGCCCTAGGATGGTTTCCTTTGATTGGAATGACCTTGTTGAGCCTTGTCTTCCTTCTGCTGCACCTTTTCAAATAAGGGTTGAAGTTAATTCAACAAACATTTATCGATGTATCATGGATGAAGGATCCTCTACAAGTATTTTATCCTCCTTGGTTTGGAAAGTCTTGGGATCTCCCGAGCTTGTGTCTTCTTCGCACGAACTGTTGGCTTTTGAAAAATGTGTTAGTGAATATTCGGGGTTTCTTCCTCAGTTATCTATCTCATTATGTGGGAATATTGTCCTTGTTGAAGTTATAGTGGTGCAAGGTCCATTAGATATCAATATGCTTCTCGGGCATGATTATGTATATACTATGAACACTGTGGTGTCTACGCTTTTTCGAGTGATGAATTTCCCTCACAATGGAAGCATTGTCACTATCGACTAGCTGGCATATGATAATCACCAACCTAATTCGATGTTAGTTCAAACTACCCCTTTATATGTTCCTAGTGTTCGGGTAGACTCTACCCCGCCATAGTTTAATTATGTGGCATCTTATCCTTGGTGTTCAATTGCTTCTAAGCAGGAACCTGTGCAATCATGTTTTCCTTCTCAAGACTTGGAATCAACAATTGATCCTTTGGTTTATCCAATGGGGGTATGGGATCCCTCGCTTCCTCCTCTTGGTCCAAGTGGGCTTCAGTATCCTTATAAGTCTGATCTCGTTGTTTGTAGATCCTCAAGACCTCGTTCTTGTGATTCTTTGTTGATAGACTCTGCCAGTCCTAGCCAGAACCTTCATCATCATATGGAGTATGGTCAGTTTACTTCAACCTTTGGGATTGTCAACCCTCATTTGTGTGATTTCTCAGATTTTGAATTGCCTTCAGATGAGGCTATCCTTGAAGCCATGACTACGATTTCTTTACTATGGGAGGACTTACACTGTGGTTTTTGTTTTCTTCCCTTTTGGGAGACTTTGTAAGTTGACTATCGAAGAGACTCTTGGTCTGAACCTAGCAGTGGGCTCTACCTGAACCAGTTTCATACATGAGTCGTAGCCCCCAACGTGTCTTATTTTAATCCCTTTTCAAACACTCTAAACATGAAAATATTGTTGAGTGATCTTGTGGCCTTTCACACTCATTAAACTGAAATTTGAAGTCATGTCTGTCTGGCAGTAGTTTACCCCTTTTTTAGTCTGGACGGTCAACAGTATGAACAAAGGTATACTCTAAACAAATCTAGTTCTCAAGAAGAGTACCCTCAGGTATCATTTTAACCCTTTTTTGGGCCTAAGGGACTAAATGTACAAAAAAGGAACTCCCACGGAGTCCATAGTTAAGCTCTTTTCAGACTCCCTAAAATTGAAAAGATCATCCAGTGACCTTATTCTTTCACACTCGTTAAAATGGTCTAGAAGAACATTCTTGATGGAGTCCATAGTTAATATTTTTTCAGACTCCTTAAAAATGAAAAAATGGTCGAGTGATCTTGTCTTTATCACACTCATTAAAATGGATTTGAATAGATGTCTTGTCGGTACTAGTTTACCCCTTTTTTGAATCAACTAGACTACCTTAGGAAAAGGTACCCCATTGGAGTCTCCTTTTACATTTTTTCAAACTCTTTAAATATGAAAAACCGTCGAGCTTACCTTCTCTAGGCTCATTAAACTTACATCGAAGGACGTTACCATTGTGTGTCTAATTAATCGCATTTGCATACCCGCGTCTTTGGCCTAATTTTGGCTCCATGTTTCTCTCAAATGAACCATATGAAGCATGCCTTATACACAAGCCCTGTATCACTTTGCCTCTGTGTCTTGACAACTTTGGCCCCCAGAGGATTTTTCCCAAGTGTCCTTTTCTTGCATATGTCCCTTTGACCTGAGCATCCCTGTGTTCCATGTGATTAGAAATAGTATGTTTGCGACACTCGATTCCTCCTTTGTAAAATAGCATTTTTTTATTCTTTTTTCAAAATCATTGAAAAAGACAAAAAAAAAATCAAATATACCCCAAAAAGAGGAATGGAAAAGTATTTTCTTTGTATTGGTAGCACAATGAGTCGCCCTTGGATAAATCACATCTGTCCGTTTGTTCGTCAACCCATGGGATTTAATATGACCTTAGGAAGATGTTCCCTCTACATTGAGTTGTTTTCTCCTTTGTTTGGTTATCCTTCCACACATATGGAGAGTTTGTGTTGCCTCCTGCTTCGTAAACTTATGTTAATTCCATGCTACCTGAATCTCATAATTTTTCATGTTGTTGTCCAAGGGAATTTTTTACCAAGCCTAAGTTGGCCCCTCTACAGTTTATCTCTTTCCCTCATTCCCAGCCATCTCAAAATTCCAATCAAGTCTTTGTTCGAAATCAATGAAGCCTTCAGTCTGATCATCAAGATTCTCTAGTCCATGACCAACGAGTCGTCGAAGACCTCCGGGTAGTAAAGTCGTACACTCATATTACACTCCTACCCGAGTTTTAAATATTTTTAGGTTGTTTCTTGAGATCTGAAGACCTCATCTCCAGAAATCATGCCTTATCAGCTTCTAGAAGATGGATACTCTACATGTATATCTTTTTTATTTTGAGATGTAGCTCCGTTGTGTATTGCCTATGGCTACACTTTATATAGTTATATGACATGGATATACAATGTATTTGATTGGTAGCCATGATTTTATTTTATCCAGAGCATGGGTATGCCTGCCTCAGTGAGACAATTATTATTTTGCAGACGACGCCTCCCGATTTTTGGTCCCTGGACTCACTTGTTCAAAACATCAGTGAAGATTGTTAATGTATTTCAGCCATCAAATTATCTTCTGACCTCACACATTAGGGGGCATCTGTTACAACCCTAATTTGCACTAGACATGCTTACCTAGCATCGGGCCATCTCAGATTCCTTATTTTCCAAAACACTGTTGAACAACAATTCTTAAAAACCCCTTTTATAAAAACCCACACACCCTACTCCATTACTGCACACGTGTACACACTAGCTAACCCAAGACAACCCGCGTGTACCTACAAAATCACAGAAAAAGGAAAGTTGTTGACGGAACACACAACTTTGGGTAAGTTAACTAAACCTTTCAACCATGCATGGCCAGTCACTCGACCAAATACCTAGCTTCTTCTAGCCTATAAAAGAAGGGTTAGGGGTCCCATTTGAAAGGAGGAGAATCATAGTAAAAAAACTATACCCAATTAAGCATTCCCTTTGTCCCAACCTTTAGACATCCTTGTGCAAAAAGAAGTATAGAGTTGGAAGATAGTGGAAGAAGAAACCAGGACCAGGATCAAGGAGCAGTAGATGACTTTATCATTGTAAGGTATCATTGTGAAGTTAATAAAAGAATTTATTTTTCCGTCCCGCCATATGAGATTGTCATTATTGGAATATTGATTGTATGATTGATTAAATCTCTAACCTGTTAGTTCATAGATCAAATGAATGTGGAGTTCTTTGTTTGTCTTTAGTGAATGCAAGTCAACATTGGGAGGAGAGTTATAGTCAAAGAACGACCAAGCGCGAAAAGGGATCAACATCAAACATGAAAAATAAGGTACGTCAGCTTAATATCTTAAGCCTTGTATTTACATATGAGTAATGGGGGTTTAGGCATGGGATGATCATAAAAAGTAAGAATATTTAGTTCATTTCTTCATGCATGATAAAACCCTTAGTTCTATTCCGTAGGAGGGATTTCCCACCCACAACACAACCCAAAGAGTTGTTTATATAATTAATTGGAAATCAAGAACCACGTGGCCTCCCCCCCATGAAGCTCATGTAACCACTTCTCTCAATTAAAAAAATTATGGGTAAATAAAATATAATAAAAATACTTAGTCCCTTAAGCCCCCTCTCTCATGGAATCATAACCCCCTATTTATTGTCCTTGTCCTTCTTGCAACCAACAATGTATTTTTATTAATGTATATATAACTATTACATTTCCTAAGCACTATGGCCCCTTTTCAACTTTACCATATCACCAACCTAATGTCACAATTACATAATACATTTGAGCTCATAGGGATTAAAACCATGGGTGTTACAGTCATCATACCTATCAAAATGGTACCTCGATAGACTATTGGCCATTGTTCTCGATCTACTATGAGATCTTCAATTTTAAGCTTTCAAAGCTTAAAATTTTTGAAATTGAAATTTTAGATGTTTATTCTCGAGTTTCTCTCCATTCTTGAACACAATCTTCAAATATTTATGACTTATGAATCTTACTAAACCTAGAGTTTAGCTCAGATCCAAGATCGTTAAACCAAGCTCGGATACCATATGTTATAAAATTATGAACACTTGCACACTAAACCTAGCATAAGAGAGGAAGAAATATTTAATCAAGAAATTAAATGACAAATAAAACACATAGTACACAAAGATTTTACTTTGGAAACCCAAACAAGAAAACCGACTTTCCTTGAGAATTATGCTCTCTTGTTGTCTTAATTATTCAAAATAAAAGGTTACATTCTTAACCTTGGTTTACACCTAAGACACAATCTACATCATACCTTCTTGACTTACACAAGAACAACCTTGTAGCCAATTCGAGTTACATCTGCATGACCATATATTCTACGATTATTGATTAGCCTTTAGAGCATTACAATAGGCCTTGTTTATAGGATTTATAGTAGGCAAACCCCTAAAGAAAAGGTACCAAAAAATGGTTACATATCCACACATATCATTAGCTACAAATCCCGTGAATCTCAGGATTCTGTTACAGTCGACTACCAAGTCGGATTACCATTCAGCCTTCATTTGGTCTTCAATCAATTGCCACATGCTAGCCTATTCACCACTTGTCATTTGAATTCTTCGAATTGTTTTCAATATCTTCATCTTCCACTTTACCCAATTGAACCACCTCTAACTTTATCTTGTTGTCTATATCTTTGAATTAGACTTTACCTTCTTCCACTTTACCCAGTTGAACCACCTTGACCTTTCTCTTGTTGTTGATATCTTTGAATTAGACTTTACCTAGTCGAACCACCTTTACCTTTGACTTTCTATCATTATCTTCGACTTCAAATTTACCTGGTAAAACCACATCGACCTTCGACTTGCTGTCGATTTCTTTAACTTTGACTGTCAATCAATCCACCTCGACTAGAATTTCACTGAAATAATATAACAAAACAACACTCGTCATCTCTTTAAAATTTTGCACCTTCTCTTGCATAGCATGCAAATTCTTCCCTTTTCCTTGCAACTCTATTTATTATGTTAGGTGAGTCCATATCTGTGTTCCTTTATCATAAAATGTGGCACACTCCTCCTCCAAAATATTGATACTTTCCATTGTTTTCGTCGTTGTCTTCTCCCTATGCTACCTTTCCCTAGGTGGAGTGCTTGGCGTAGTGTGTGATTTTAAGTCTACTATATTAATGCAGAAACTCTGAATGGATTCACTAATATTTGACACTTTCTCTTCTAATGGATCATATACTACTAGAAGGACCTATGGAATGTTGCTATAAACCTTCTAGATTTCTTATTGTAGCCTTTCTACTTTTTATTCGTCTTTGTCCTACTCCATAATAACTTTTATATATTCTATCTGCAATGTTGCCTTATCATTTTTCACTTTGGTTAACTCCATTGTCTTTTAATTTGCACGTAATTTTATCTTCTACGTAACACTTGTCTACAAAACCTTTAATACATTCATCAACAACTACAAAAATATTAAGTGAATGTGACTTAATTCTTGTGCTTTCTTCTGCATCTCTATCAATGGGAAATATATATATATCCTGGTGATATATTTATCATTTGGTTATCTATTAGTACTTTTTATGGGTGAGATTTCGTCGATCTTTCTTCTTTAATATTCACTGCATTATCCATCTATTCTTCCTTTGTCCTTTTATTTGGTGTTAACTTGGATTCTTCCAAAATCTAACACAATGAAGCTATATTCTCCTTCACATACATGTGTATCTCCTCTTGTTTTAGTGCTGTGTGATGAAACACTTCATCTATCACTTCCTTTACTTGATCTCTTATTTTCTCTAGGTCATCTTTTGTTAAGTTCTGGGTGGCCACTCCCTTGAATGATTTTCTCTTCTTGCATTAGTGTATTGATTCCCCCCTATAATGATCTTTCCTCTTCTATCCAGGGTGGGGTATTAATTTCTCTGTGTCTCCTACACCATTTCATTATCCTTCATATTCTTCTTCTTCTTCTTCTGGATCATTATCTGTTGGTTGTGTTTTTAGTTTCTCTATTTTTGATACTAGGTTTTTCCATTCTTCCTCTCATTCTTCTATAATCTATCCAACCTCATCTCCTATCAACCTATATTTTTTCATCAACCACTACTAATATGGGTCCCTCATATATTGGATATACATATGGTATCTTCTTGATTTAAAATACGAAATCACCTTGTATGCTTCCACTACCTGTGGTAGTATGCACGGTGTATCCTAAATGTTCTGCAAAATTATCTCCTTGTAAACATAGAAAGTAATGTTATTATTCAACTTTCTTTCCTTGTTTACAGTATGCCACAAGTTCACATATCCTGTTTCCAAACATGGTTTCTTCACAACTCCAAGAAATTGAGTTTCTTTCATCTTCATCCAAGCCACTAATGCAATCAATACTAATAGTCATGCATAATGGAATTATGTTCCTTTATCTTGTGCCTTCCTTCAATCCATCAAGAACTAGTTTACCAGGAATGTCACCCAGTTCATTTGTACTCCCGTGACACACTTCTCAGTTGTTGTTATTACACCTTTTGATACTTTTTCTTTTTGAAATTTATTCAACAACTTAGAGGCCAACACCTACATTGTGAACCTGACAGTCTCATCATTAATACTTGCAACGTCCAAACCATGTGCTCCTCTATGTGTGTCATACATATCCTTCATCTTATCCTCCACAACTATCTCCTTATATTTGTCAATGAATAATGGAACTGGGTCTTCCCTTATTGATGGTAACCTGGTGATCTAGTAAATGAGTTGAGTGTCTATCGACATCGACCTATCCAACCATAAAAAACCCTCCATGGACACAACTCAATAAAAAATTGACACATATGTTGATCTTTGTTCTCCTACCAAAATGTGAAATCTCTAATAGATTCAAATATCTTGTTTTCTTCATCCCTGCTACCCACTTGTTGTCTCTACTATAAATTCCTATGAATCTAGGCTGATTTTTATGTGCATGTACTTATATGGTGCCAACTCTGGAAAATTATTTACGTTTTCTAATACATGGTCTGCAAACTTCATATTTCCTATTTCACCTAACATATCTTCTTCAATTATTATCCCCAGTGGGATATCTGGTTCAACAAGTTCATACTTCATCTCCTTTGGTAGCTTATCCTACTTTGTTGTCGGCTTCCTAGGTGGCACATAATCCTTCTGAAATTTAATGAGGATTGGCCATGACACTGACTCTTCTGGGATTTCTATGAATATAGGTATCGATTTTTTCCTTGTGTGTTGCTTCTTCTGTTGTGATGGGGCTTATCCTTTCTTTGGTGGCACAATTTCTCTCTGCAATTAACTCACGTATGCAAATTACTTTCTCAGTTCTTTCAAAATCACTCAACTCTTTATATCTTTTTGAATGCTTGAACAACAATAAACTCTTCCTATTTAACCCTCATCTTCTTTTATACCCTATTTCTGGTTGTTTCCATTCTTCTTCATGCTCAAATTTACAATCTAATCCACATGCATTTGCATTCAATTCTTTCCCTACCCTTAACTAAATTTGTATCCTCAACAGATCATACGCGATATTTTCCATCCTTTCAAAATCCTCTTGCCATTTTTCATCTATGACTACGTATATCCACTACCTCATCGTCATGTTTTCTCTTTAATTATTGTCCTGTCATGTATATTCTTTAATGATTTTCCCACAAACTGTGTAGATATTTATCGCAATTCAATCCTCCATCTTGCGCACAATTATTTCATCTTTATACATATCTATAACATTTTTTGGTTTATCTCCTTACCATTTTAACTATTTTGAGCATTACCTTATGCATAACTTCAACCTTCTATCTCTTTCCTCAACCTGTTTTATCGCTTTTATTTTATTTTTTTTCTTTTTCTTTTTCTTCTATACTACATTGTAATACAGATACTATGGTACACATATTGTGTGCTCAGAGTATTGCAAGGAAGCATGATTGTCCCTATATAGTTTCAGTTGACTATGGTTCACCAATCCTTCCATGAGTTCCCCATTCAATTTATCCAAATGAATAACACTACCTCTATCACAAATATTATCACATATGTGCCTAACCAATACATTTTAAACTTTCCAGGGTGTTGCAAAAACTTGTCGTCATAAAGAAAAATTAAGTCTCATGTATGGAACTTCTTTTGTTTAATGGGTCTATCGTGCTAGGATTTCTCATGCTCATTCTGAACTTGCCAATGGAGTCCTACAAAAAAATGGTCTTCCTCCAGTTATAGTATCTTTGATAGTATTCTTTCTACCATGCTTGAATCAGTAAGCTTTGTTAATGTGGCAATGTGCAGAATTGACACAATGAATTCCACAAACATAACTACTTCTTGAACACATATTAATTTGAATGGTGTTTGTCCTATCAACTTCTTACTTATCTATACACTCATAGCACTACTGGAATCCTCACGTCCCAGTCATCTTGATTTACATTACATATCCCCCCACAACACTAACTTATTGACCAAATATATCAGTGCAGACCAACTTGTATCTAGTATCCTATGTATTTCTACTTTCACCTTCTTCTTATATACTAGTTTCAGTCGAGATGGTCTCTTCTTAACTATCTTAGCATATGGTTTTAGAGGGATCTTCATCTCTCCTAAATCTCCAACAATCCCTTTCATCTATGAAAAATGTAGTCAAAAACTGATCCTAATATTCATGCAGTAAATCAAAAATATTTTCAACGGTCTCTTCATTCCAATAATCTCCTATGTTTGTAAACTTGGGCTTATCCTCTATACCAATATTCACTTTTCACATTCTCAATGGCTTTGCATATACAAAATATTCAAGTTCTAGACCTTCTACAACGCATTCTCCTCCAGTTTCTAGTACTTGTAAATTTCTTAGATATTCATCCTCCTTGTCTTCTCTAGTGGCATTATAGCATTCCAAAACTTATCAAACCATTGCAGAAGAACTATGCATGCAAAATGTAGCTACTAGTTCTATCGAGTCTTCTAATGTGAAAATATTGTCCTTGATCAACTGCAGAGTTGTTTCTACTGAAGGGGACTCATCTTCAAAACTAAAATTAACCTTGAATATGTGAGTCAACTATTCCCTATCTGTTGTCTCTCTACACACTTCCAGCTCTAAGTGTCATTTCTTCATAATCGTATCCAGAGTGTGTATAAACAAGTGCATCCATTCTTGCTTCATTACTAATATCAATGTTGCAATGCACTATGTAACATACTCTGTAGGAAAATTCAACCCCGTATAATTTTGAGAATACATTATTTTCCTACACCAAATATGACTTGTAACAATATTTTTCATTATTTACAATATTATATTCTATCCTTATGTGCATCCCACCATCTTGCATAATTCGCTTTCAATGCAACATCCAAAGCTAAAACTATTTGTTGATCTGGTATCTTCACTTCGAATTCCTTTATAAAATAGTATATGGTTTTTAGTCCATCATACTTCAGGTGATCACATACCTTAGTTCCAATCCATAGTAACACACGGGTAATATTATCATATCTCCTTATCGATACTTCATGTAACCTCTACTATTAATGCTCTAGTTCTTCTTCTAAATATAATGCACAAGAACTAATACTTCACCAACTAAGTGCACCATCAGCGATAGGGTTCGCATAGTCATCCATCCACATAGTCACAGTATAAAGGTTATCAAGTTATTTTCCCTTTTCCAGTTCCATATATCTTATTCCCTCTATGGGATCCAATGGTCCAATAACTTTCCAATCTCCTGCATCAAAGACCATATGTCTCTTCTTCAGATCAATCAAGGTCTGGTTATCAAAAGCCCAAACAATTTCTAATAATGTTGGATAAGGATTATTTCCATATACTATCTCAATTACTTTGAAATCATCTATATTGTGCACTCCATCAATGTTAACATTTACCCCTAGTAGCCTTCCAATCGGAACAATCTTATGTTGATTTGCTAACCTCAAATGAATAGGTGACCAGATTAACTTTAGTTTTCCTATCATCTCTGAGGTATTCTTTGGAAGGACATTCACATCAAATCCCAAGTCTAAAATGATATTATCCATGTCATAATATCTTATCTACGCATTCAATCAAAATTTCCTATTTGTACTTCTCTTGCAATGTACTTGGTTAATGTCTTGTTGTACAATAGGTGTTTCCTTATCTTGCATGCATTGATCAATTATTCGATACAGTGCATTTAACGTAGTCTTATCCTTCATTAATTATAAACAACTCTTAAAGAAACTTCTCAATGTACTTACCTTCTCAACTTTCCTTTCTAAATGGTCATAGACTGGAGGCATATCATATACTAGTGGTTTGTCATACACAGGTGGCAAATTCAAAGTCGATGCTATCCATTATGTCTCCAATAGCTCTTTCCTTTCTTTATTGCATGTGTCTTTATCCTTTCTAGGGTTAAACAATGGAGGAGGATCAATTTCTTTCATTACCCATTTCTCAATCCGCTTTCCTTTATTTGTTACATCAACTCTTGTTCTCACTCCTCCACATGTAACTTCTACTACCTTACACAATTCATTGCGCTCCTCTACAAATATCATCTACACATTCAAGTTCCTCTTTTCTTACCACTTCGCAACCAGTTGTGGATATAATTTTTTCACATGGACTAATTGTCTATAGTAAGTTCATGTCATGAAAGGATTCTAACAGTCTCGCGCCAAATTCTCAGGATGATTATAGTTATATCATATAATCAAACCCCTTTCACCACCTATGAATCCTCCTATTCCTATTTGATTGTAACCTCTCGTAGTATTATTCTTTGGTACTCCTCCTTCTGGTCCTTCTTCCCCTTGTACCTTGTATACATATGTTATTCTCTCTCTCATCAAATATAGTGCATGACACTCCTATTCATCGTGTCCATCAGACTTACAAAAATTACAAAATAAGTTCTTAGCAATGCTTTGATACTTTTGCATCAATGGACAAGTAGTCGGGTGATGACACGTCATTCTACATATATCACAATATATTTCTCCTCCTGGAACCAAGGGGTTCGGAGATCCTGTATCCAAATATTGTTTAAAAGTTGGACACTTGTTCTTATGATGACCTTTTTTTTCTACATGTAGTACACCATATATGTTCACGCTTTTCCTTCCCTTTAGCCAACTCTTGCAATTGAATAGTCAATGTTGCTAACCTCAACTAGACCTAATCCATCCCTATGTCATTCTCTCCTACAGTGGATGCTTCCAACTTCATTGCAATTTCTAGTTATTTTGAATATGATGTAATCTTGTGATGCATCAAAGGGAATCATATATGTGGCAGCAATATTTCAATGTACCACTCCCTATGTTGTTGATATGGAATATGGAAGGTCAACCGGTCCTTTAAGATCTTGAATATTTGATCAAAATCCCATACTGACTAATTTGACAACTGATTGATCTCTTTCAACTCTATAATACACTATGATTCAGACTTCATCTTTAGGAACTATTTCAACAAGGCTTTCCTAGTGTCTTCTAATTTGTTGTTTTGTCCCATAGGTACAGTATAATGATCCTTCATATAGCATAGTAATGTGCTCTCTTTGAATGTTGTTTCCAACTGCACAATATTTGCATCATCATCGTAAACATTCTTCATTGTACATATTGTTTCACATACAAAAATGTGTTGTTCTGGGTCTTTTGAGCCTGCTCCGTGAAGAAAAGGCATTCTCAACGTGGGGTCTACTCCCGCCATCATGTACTGCACAATATTATTCCAAGGCAACGCTAACTGATTCATACTTGGTGTATTACTTCCACTATTGTGAATACCTTTACTGTTATCCTTACTTCCATCACTAACTAGAAGTGACAAAATTTCATATCTTAGCTCAATTCTTGGAGACACACACGGGGTCGTGGATTCGACAAGGAGTCTAGCCAAAGTGGCATGTAGCAGATATTCTTCTACTAGAGTGAGATAGTGATATTTCCCTTCCATGTGTAGAACCCATTTGATATAGAGTATTACACCATTGTCTCCTTCCTCAATCTCACTATGTTTCCCTTCTCTCTCAACCACAATCCTCTTCCTACTATGCCAAAATATTTTACCACTCCAAAATACTCCAATATCTTCATATGTCACACATTCTTCTTCTCTCGACATCCTCATACCATCCATTCCTCATTACTTCTTTCCACCCCTCTTCTCCATACACTTAGATCATTCCCTTGTTATCTCTCAATCCCCCTATGTATGAAGTCGCTTAGATACTAGGGAAATCAAATTCCATCTTCATAACTCCCTTATCACACATCAACATCTTGATCCAAGTATACAATGACTTCAAATATATTCCATGTGTACCTTTAAATATTTCTCTTTTAGAAACACTATATGACTAGTGTTGACATGCAATTATAAGACCCTAGGTTTGGTTTATCCAACCAACAAAACTCTTAAAATACCAACCCTTTCGGTATCACCTACATGGAAGTGAAGTCTCACCTAAGGTATCTAGTGGGGATACAATAACCAAGTTTCTATGGGGACGAGCGGATATGAGGCTATCCTCATATCCATTACTAATTATCCACCATGTGCACACAATCTTATTCATACCCTTTGATTAGTTAACAAAATCTATTGTGAACATGCCTTATAACATATATTGCAACATAAGTAACTCATTGTATCATTCATTATTATTGCGCATCAATCATATAGTAAACGGATATATACTAATCATCCATGAACAACCATGAGAAACCACATCAAAGGACACATCATACATGGGATTTAACGTGGTTCACCCAATCCTTGGGATATGTCCACAATGGTTGGATTCTATATTAATATTCATGTAGTAATCAGCTCAAGCCTATGCACTATGCTTAGAATAGATACAACATATTATATATTCAATCTAGCATATCCACTCTGTAGTGCACATTTGTCTCTGCAAAACCTCTCAAAAACCCTAAATAAGGATTCTCCCTCATAAGCAACCTAATCTCTCTTTTTCAGTAGCCTATTCTTCCCTAACCAATTACATATTTATATGTAAAGTTAGGGATAAAAACCCCATTACATCTCACGACAACTTATTCCAAAAAAACCTCATGGTTCGTGCATTATTTTCCTACCTTTATGCCCGCATGATGATTTTCCTTCCTTTTCTCTTGTTTGTTGCTTTTACATGCCTAACTATTGTTCTTCATGCTTTTGCACATTCTATGACTTCTTATTTGAACCCGCAAATTGTTCCCTTTTCTACTTTTGTATGTGCTCTTCATAACTTAGTTATTGAAAATTCATATCCAACAGTCCCCCAACTACCACCTATGGCTCGTCCCGAGCCACTTAAGCCTATTGTGTCACTCCCATCCATGTCTCCCTGAAATTTTGGAGGGTTTCTCTTGTTGTGGCAACTTCCTTCTTTACTTCATCTTCTTTCTCCAAAATCTCCTCTTCTACCTACACAGTCAAGTTCATGATTTTCTCCTCGTTGTATTCTGTTTCTTTCTTCACCATGCCTTATGTAGTTGTGAATTCCCCTATGACCCTAACTTCTTCATCATACAGAGGTACCAATTATTGTGTGATTCTTCTACTCTTCCCTTATTTTTTTTATCTCAATATGTTACTTCTTGTTCACTAGGATGGCCACTATGCACTCAGATGGTGGAAACATGCTTATATTCCTCATGGCCTTCTATGCCTTCTCATCTACATTCCTTAATCTTTCCTCAATGGCCTTCATCTCTGTATCCTCTGTCAACTTTGTCCAAAGTTACATGTTTTCTTCACGTAACCTCGCACACTCCTCATCTAGACTCTTCATTATTTCCATTGATCTTATGGATATTATTTCTCTTTGTTCATTGTCCTCAGGTTGTGTCCCTGGTGTAGTGCACATTTCCAACTCCCTGATTCTGGTGTGGAAGCCTTGAATGAACTCACTATTTTTTATACATGTTCCTCTAGTGTGGCTTCTACCACAATCGATGCCTATGGAATCTCCTTATATAGTTTATGGATGACCCTATGTTTGTTGCTCGACCTCATCCTTCTCCTTCAATACCCTCTCTACCTTTTTCTTGGCTTCATCCTTATCCTTCACTATTGTTGTATAATCCTTATGTATTTTTTCCTTATCATTCATTACCTTTTCTAACTCCTTTGATGTTGACTCTACGTGGAACTATATTTCCTGTGCAATACCTATATATAAGCCTTGTAGTGCTCCTATGGGTATCTGTGAAACAATTAAGTCTAGGGGACTTAGTACTCATGCATGCTCCTACATCTCTAGCATGGGGAACTCAATTGTATCTAGTGTGATCTTCAAAACTATGCACGTTGTTGCTATCTCTGCCAAGTAAGAAGTGGTGGACCATGCTTCCCCAGTCATGCTTGTTGTTGGTCCTTTAGTGGATCCTCTCTCTGGTGCTCTCCTTACTTCCTCCCAAATTTTTTGCAATGTTGTTAATTATTCATGTATCTTCTGGTGCAATTATTCACATTTCTGAGACATTTTCTGAGCTACCCCTTCTACGACATCCCTCACTTGGTACTCAATCCTATGGATATCATCTTTCATTAAAGTGTAGATAGTTGTTACTTTATGGGATTTCCTCTTCTTCTACGTAGATTTCATTGCCCCCTTATCCTTGTCTTTCCTCTATTCCCATGATTTTGGTATTGTATTATGTGCATCACCTGCACCATTTCTTTGTCCATTTCTTTAACCATTTCCTTGGTATTCTTGTTCATTGTTAGGATGCTCTGTCTATGTTTAGTTCACAGGAACCTTCTAGTCCAACACAATCAGTTGGATGTATTCCTCTATGATTTTGTACTTTGTATGGACCCATTCCTCCCTCGGGTATTTCCTTTCTTGTATGTAGATGTGATTATGGTCTGCCCAAAACTATGCAATCATTGTGTACGCCTCTACAAGTTGTGGTGAAATTCATGGTGTATTTTGGATACACCTCATAATCCTTTCATTGTATAGAAATAACTCAATGTTGGTGTCTATATATCTTCTCTTTTTATTCATGTACCATAAGTTATGATGCTTGGAGACCAAACATTGCTTACCTGTTAGACCCAAAAACTATGCATCTTCTATTTCATTCCACGTTGTGAATGCAATCAGAATTTACAAAAAGGAATAGTGGACCTTCATGCCTTTGTCCTATGCTTATATGCAATCAATGAGGAACTGGTTAATTAATAAGGGTGACCATCTCATCTATACCCCTTCAACAAAGTTCTCAACTACAACTATCATGCTTGCGGGCACTTGGTCTTTCCTACACTTTCTCAGCAACTTGCACACCAATGCTTGCATCACAATTCTTAATCTTGGGTCACAGATACTTGGTACATCCAACCCGCACACCCCTATGACTACGTGAAATTTCTCCCTCATGGAATCTGATAGAGTCATGTCACTCTTTTTGTCTGCAAACATCAAGGTGGGATATTCCCCTTGTGACGGTAAGCCTATTATTAGGGCAATGAGATCAATGTCTATAGAAACTATCATGTCCATCCATAAGTAAATTCCATGCACATAGGTTAATAACATCTTGAAAAATTCCTCTGTCCGAGCAGAAACTCAGAGCCCCGCTGAAGCTTGAGAGAAGAGAGGCTAATCCGATAGGAACTCGAGCCCCTTCCAGGGTCTCCACAATGCCAAGGCTGAGAGGGAAATCGCGCAGAGGGGCCGCTTGGTACAGGGATGAGTCCTGGCGCCAGCGACAACGAAAATTCGAACGGGTACTTGCCACAGCATCCACCCAATGCAGAAGATGACCACGGATGCCTCATATGGCGTACGTAGAGGAAATCAGTTTGGAGGAAGCTATGCAGAGCCACCCCTCAATTGAAGTCGAAAATGAAAGCAAGCTCCCACCCGGGGACACCCTGCAGAACCTCAATGCCAACAGAGCGGAGGACTTCTTCCCAACCTGTTTTGTGGAGGAGGAAACCCCTCTCGACAGCACCACAGGGATGGAGGCGCCACCAAGGCTTTCGACCAAAGCAACAATGGACTCCAGGCAACAAGCACCCGACGTCAGCGGTGGGATGGAACATCCATCCTTCTCCGAATTATGGCACCTTCCACTCATATTCGAGCTCAGGAGTCTAATGGACGACCAAGTTTTTTGCCTCGCCAGGATGGACCAAAGGTTGGACATGCTCTTTGCGGCCCACTCCAAGAATCTTCCACAGCGGCAATGTCCAACGTGTGCACAGACGTACTCGCTTCCAGTAGGCTGGCGACATCAAAGGAACGAGAGGAAGTGCACAGGCAAAACGATTCAATGAAGCTTTCGGTTAGAGGTATCTCTGTTGTTCTAGTTCAGTTAGCTTGCTCAGTTTCTTTACATCTAGTTATGGCATACTTTTTGAAACTTATTAGTATATTATCCCTGGTTTCCTTCGGGTAGGGAATTTCCATGTATATTTTGGTAACAAAGTCACACCTGGCATAGGATATCCAGCTGTCTCGGTTTCCTGTTTAGGCGGGACAACTGGCATCATCAACAGTTACTGTATGATCTTTTTGCTAATATAATAGGATCCACCCTTTTTATTAAAAAAAAAAAACATCTTGAAAAATTCATTCACCTCTTGGCTCCTGCCAAAATGTGGAATGTCCAACATATTTAGTATTCCAACTCATTCCAACCCTCTGGCCCATACCTTTGGTATAGGTATAGTTTGGTTTGTCACTGGGTCTATTTTCAGTTCCAAGTATTCACTCAGCACAAGTTCATAGAACTTTGTTGTGTCTATGATATCATGGTCCACATATTTAAGATACGACACCTTTAATCACATATAATCATTGATGATGACCCCATCTAGGATGTCGATCATCATTGGTGTCACTAGTTTGGAATTATCCTTCCTTGGCAGAATGTAGTCCCTAGTAAACCTCAGCTTTGATGATTCTACTCCCAGAGTCTCCTTAACCTCTGGTGCTATTTTTTATCCTCTCGTTCAAGATTTATTTAGTATAGATGCTTTTTCCTTTGGTGGTTCCATCTCTATAATCCAGTTACTAGAAATAACTACTTTGGCTCTGTGTTTTTCCTTGGGCTCTTCAACACGACCCTTGGCTCTCTCTTGCTAACACACAACTCCAACTAAAAATGACCAATGTTTGTCGATACGCAATGACTTTTGTGCCCCTTCGTTGGTTTTTTTCCTCCCTTCATGTCTGAATTAACTGTCAAATCCATTATTTGTACAATAAATGCATGCATTAACATTGCTTTATTTCAAAATCTCTTGCTGGATTTTTTCTTCAATTTTCTAGTCTGTCACGATCTTCATCAAATTTTTCCATTTATGATGATGTGTCTTTGTGTTATGTTGTCATTATTGATTTTGAAATGTCATTTACACTCTTTAATTTTTTTTATTGGTTTTCATCCATCCTCATCAATGCATTTTTATGGCTTACCCATTAGTTTACTGCACAAGCTATGCTTATGTGTATAATTCACTTCTTATGCACAGTCACTCTTGCTAAAACTTACTTATTTTTTGTTGTTTTTCCTTTGTTTTTATTTTTTCTTTTTATTTTTCCTCCTATGATACACTACTAGAGTACATAGGTTCTTGCATAGGTCATACTAGTGTGCGGATGATCAGTTGTCCCTATAGAGTTTCAGTCAACTTCCATTCATCAGTCCTCCCAAGACTTTTCCCTTCAACATTTCTAGTTGTACAAAACCTACTTTTGTCACATTGATCATGTATGGACATAACCAATGTATGAACTTTTTTTCATATAACAACACTAAGCTTCCCACTTGAAACCTTTTATGTTTAATATTCCTATCATGTCATGGTTTTTCTCTTACCTTCTAGACTTGCTAATGGAATCCTACGACAAATAGGTCTTCTTCAAGTTGTAACAACTGTGAAAATATTTCCTCTACTATTCCAGAGTCCAAAAGATCTGTAAGCACTGTAACACACAAGATCGACACAATAAATTCCATTGATATTACTTCTTCTTTCCCATATACCAACCTAAAATGTGTTTGTCCTATCAGCTTGTTTCTTGTACTTCTATGTACCCATAATACTAAAGGGATCCTTAAGTCCCAATCATCCCTTCCTACATTGTAGATCTTGGTCAAAGAATTCTCTAAAATTTTATTGAAGGCTTCTTTTGTCCCATTTTCTTGAGGGTGATACGATGTGCTCCTCTAGTGGTGAATTTGGAACTCCTCAGTCAATGTTGCAATTGTCTTATTCAAGAATTTCCTTCCTTGATCACTCAATAGAATGTGTGGAAAGAAAAATATTTTAACGACATTCTCAAACAAAAATTATGCAAACACTCTTTGTGCTAGATTATGGGAATGGTGTTTCTTCTACCCATCTGGTCAAATATTTTATCATAGTGATTATATACCTATTTCCTGATCTCATGGATGATGGATTGATCGGTCCAATGAGTTATATCTCCCATTTCTCAAAATCTTATAGTGTAACATGTGGATCAAAGGGAATCTCATCCCTTCTAGATGGCCTTCCAACCCTTTGACAAACATCACATGCTTGGCAATATTCCTTAGCATCCTTGTGAAGTTTGGGCCACCAGAGTCCTACAAACAAAATCTTATGTACTATTGCTTTACCCATGCAGTGTCCTCATGCAATCCCTTTGTGTTATTCTGAGAGTCTCGATGGAATTTCATGCTCTAACACACATCTTCTTAATATCTCATATGCACCTAAATTATATAAGTTCCATGTAATTAGTCGATATTTTGTTGCCTTAATTGCTAACTGTTTCTTTTGTGAAAATGTCATGTTCAATATAGCCATTCTTATACTTAAACATTGTACAATGTCTACAAATTAGTCATCCACCATTCAAACTCCAAATAAATATGCATTTGGTAAAATATCATCTAGTTTCCCTACGTCCTCACCTTATAGAATGCCCAATAATTGATCTAGTCCTATATTTAATTTTCCTGTCTTAACGATAACTTCAAAGTAGTACTCTTGGCACAATAGCAACCATCAGTAAATTTGCCCCCCAACAATGTCTTTTTCACTAAATGTTTTAGTGTAGAATGGTCCATATACATCTTGAAATGAGAACCCAACAAATAATTTCTAAACTTATGCAACACATACACCATCGCCAATCCCTCTCATTCTATCGTAGTGTAGTTCTCTTCTGTTATTGACAACTTCCTACTTGCAAATTCAATTGGATGGTATAACTCTCCTTCTCCTAGCTAAGATAATACAGTGCCCAAATATATGGATGGTGCATCCACATGGACATGAAATTCCTTCTTCCAATTGGGAATATCAAAATTGGTGTAGTCACTAACTTCTACTTCAATGTGTCCAAATATTTATAGTAGTCATCATTCCATTGGAATTTAGCTTCTTTCTTCAAAAACTTCTCCATAAGTGTTGTAATATATGCATACCCATTAATGAACTTCCTATAGTATCATGTATGGCCCAAAGCTTCTCTTAACTTTCTTACTGATGTAGGTGGTTGTAAGTCCAAAATCACTATAACGTTGTTAGGATCCACTAGTAAGTCTTTCTTACATACCACATGACCCAAACAAATTCTAAAAGGTGCTCAGAAAACACATTTCTTCAAGTTCACTTAAATCTGACATTGTCTACACCTATACAACATTAATCTTAGTACTTTTATGTGATTCTTCAAGAGACTAAACACATTGAATTCATATAAATAAACTTCAAGGAACTTATAAATAAATTCTTTAAAGGTTACAACCATTGCTCTTGAGAAAATTGTAGGTGCATTCTTCAACCCAAAAGGAATAAGTGTGTATTGGTAGATTCCCCATTATGTTGCAAAATTAGTCTTATATATGCCTTCCCACACAATCCTTACCTGGTAATATCTGAAGAATCCATCCATGAAGGAATAAGCCTCATGCCCCCCTACATTTCATATCACTTCATCTGTAAAGGTATCAAAAATGGATCATGCATAGCATCATTTAGCTTTCTTCAATCTACACAAATTTTGATTCCCCCCAATTTTCTTATCTTGTACGACCACTGGACTTATCCATTATGATTATACTACTGGTTCAATGATTCTTTCTTCTAACATTCTTTCTATATCTCCCTTTACCTTCTCTTTATACTTTGGATTCAATCTATAGGGTCTCTGTCTTACTGGCTTAGCATCTAGTTTCAAAGGGATCTTCCTTTCTCATGGATTGCCAACTATCCCTTTCATTTCTACAAATGTGGTTGGGAATAGATCCTGATAGTCGTGCAATGATTCTACAATTTATTCCATTGTTTCATCATTCTATTAGTCTCCTATATCTGCAAACTTTGGATTCTATTTTGTCCCAATATTTACCATACGCATCCTTAGTGGTTGTGCATATGCAACAATCTCAAGCTCTAGACCTTATATTGCATGTTTCCCCTTAGTTTTAGGTATTTGTATATTTCTTGTAACTTCCTCATCCTGATATTCTTGAGCCACATTGTAAAATTACAGTACTTCATGAACTGTCATAAAAGTTCTATGCGCACTACACACAAGTACTACATCCATCATCCCTTCTTTTGAAAAAACCCTGATTCTAATGGCCTACGAATTTTCTTATACCGACGGGGATTCATCTTTGAAAGTAAATTTTACCTTAAACCTTTGAGTTAGCTCATCCCAATCTATGGTTTATATGCGCATTTCTAGTTCCAAGTATCGGTTCTTGGGGATTGTATCCAATGTATGTATGAACCTATGTGTCCATTCCTTATTTGGTATCGAACTCCATATCTTTCTCCATTGCGTAATTTTATCTATTGGGTCACTTACTTCTCTATATTTCTACGTAGTATACTCAACCTTGGTACCAAATCTAACTGCATTAATCTTTTACACTGTGACCACTCTTCTATTTCTTCTTTATGTGAAGCCCACCATATGGCTACAAGGGATTTCAAGACAACATCTAATTCCAACAATATTTGTTTTTCATGTATCTACAAATCAAACGCCTTTACAAAATAACTTATATCAGTCAACCCATCTAGTTAATACTCCATGCATCCTTTGCTAACAATGTTCCAGTCCTTCCTCTGAATCCGATGCACATGAGCTAATTTTTCTCCAACTTAGGGTGCCATCTACAGTCAGATTAACATAGTCATCCATTCATGTATTCATATTATATAGATTATCAATTTTGTTTCCTTTAGCAGGTTCAATATACCTCTTTCCTTGTGTTGGAGACAGTGGTGAGGTAACCTTCAAGTCCCCTACTTCAAATATTCCATTTTCTTCACATTAATAATTGTTTGATTGTCAAAGGCCCATTCAAGTCTCATTAGCATTGGGTATGGATGAATATTATCCAAAATATCAATGATTTTTGAAATATTCTCCACTGCGCACTCCATCTATATTCACAGGTACCTTTAACAACTGACCAATTGGTACTATTTTGTGCTAGTTCACCAATCTTAACTGCACGGGAGACCAAATCAACTTTTTCTTCCCCATCATTTCCCATGTTTTCTTTAGAAAAACATTTACATCATAACCCAAGTCTAAAATGACCTGGTCCATGTCATAATCCCCAATATACGCACTTTATTTGAAATCTTCGTTCATCTTCTTTTTTCATAGTACCCGATTCACCACCTTCTATGCAGTATGGAATTATTCCCTTTCTTTCACGTAATGATCAATTATTTCACGCATATCCTTCAATGCAACTTCATCTTTGATCAATGTTAAACAACCTCTCATAAATTCTTTCAAAGTACTTTCCTTTTCAAGGGGCCTTTCTGAGGTAATGCGGTCATAGATCAAAGGCATGTCAATCATAGGGATTGCATAAGATGTTGATGATATCCAATCCAGTCCTATCATTTCCTTCCTTGTCTATTGATATGTCTTAGTTTCTTGTTGTGCGTCAAATGTTGGCATAAGTCCTATTGATTTCCTCACCCATTGCTCACTCTGCCTCCCTCCATTTTTCATGTCAACTCCTGTCTTATCTCCTCCATGCATGAAATATGTTATTTTGGGTCCCTCGTCATGTATCTTTGTTGATATATTTTGTACGTTCTAATTCAGGTTCTAGTTATGATTCCCTCTTTCTTACCACTATGAAAGTAATTGAGGATAGTCTTATGTCACATGATATAGTGTTCTATAATATGTGCATGTTGTACAGGGATTTGGGAAGTCACGAGCCAAGTTTCCTAGTTGATCAAAATTGTACCAGATTATTGGGCCTCCTCCTACTCTGCCAAAACTTCCTCTTCCTTGACCTATGCCAAACCCTACTTGGCTTCCTAGATTAAATCCTCTTTGATTATTATATTGTGGACCACCTCCTTCTTTCAAAAAATTTTCCTCTTGAATTCTATACATATCTAAAGTTCACTCTCTCATTATATTAGATGAACGAAAAATCTGTCTCTTAATGCCCTACTAACTTCCAAAAGTTATAAAATAGAGTATGAGGCATACTCTGGTATTTCTGTAGCAAAGGACGGTTAGGCGGATGTTGTCCCCATGTATTAGATATTTCGTAGTACCCCCCTCCTATTAATGGATCCAGTGCTCCAGTTGCGAAATACTACGCAAAATATGGGCATTCATTCTTATGGTGGCCTTTATTCCTACACTTGGTACACCAAACTTGTTCCCAATTCTCATTTCCTTTCATCAATTTTGCTAGTTGTATTGTCAAGGAAACTAATTGTGTCTAGACTTGATCCATCCCCCTACCATACCCTATAGGATATTCTTCCATATTCATTGCAATATCCAAAGTTTCAAGTTGTGACACAACCTTTTGTTTTATCAATGGGCAACAAATGAGTGGCAATAGTCATGTAATAAACCATTCTCTATGTTGTTGATTAGGAATATAGTATGCCAATCTACCCATCAAATCCTTAAATATTTGATCATAGTCCCACACTAACTCAGTATTCACTGGTTTTATTTCCTTCAGTTCTTTTATGTACTACAACTCATACTTCAACTTCTTAAACTCATTTAATAATGCTTGTTGAATTTGCTATCACTCTATAAATTGATTTTTGTTGAGGAAATCAAATCACAAAGGTAACCACAAAACAAATTGAGGCTGGAACCTAGCCCTTCCAACCAAGAGAGGTGTAATGTTCCCAAGCCAAGAGGCCAAGAACATTGCGTTTTTGCATGATTTTTAAACTGTTACTAGTTGTGGCATCCCGTCAAACACTTTGTTGATTTACTTATGTTTGAGTGTTTACTTGCAAGTTGACCTCTTAAATTCGTCCTTAGGGTTTATATTCGATTATCACACATAGATATGAAGACATAATCAATGGAAATACAATATACACTAGAAATGGAACCAATAGCAAAGATTTGACCTATATTATTATAAGAGCAAGAACCTGATACAAGGAATGATGGAGATCTGGAATGATCAAAAGATGGATCCAATAAACATAATAAGAGATGCTATAAAATGACCCAATAGGAAACTACAAGCCTCCAAAGGCTGAATACACCCTAAAGAGTAGTACACAAAGAGATCTGTGTCGTATGGAGTACCAAACCCCCAACTGGAAAGGTCATGCTCTAGTAGAAGACTAAAACCCTCAATAATTCGGCCCAACTGAAGGAAGCCTCCAAATGAGTCCAAACTCATAAGAATGATAGATCGGGGTGATAGGCTCCCCCTCCTGCAGTCTTAGGTTGAAATTCTATGAATAACTCCTCCAAATGTCAAATCCTCCAATGAAGTTGCGCCCTCCTGAAACCTTGAAGTGACCAATAATTTGGCCCTGATGAAGGAGACCTCCAAATGCCCCAAAACTCAATAGAAACATAGACCATGACACTGCAAGTCATTAGGTGAAGTCTCCATGTTAGATCTGAGGTATAACCACTCCAAACCGAGTAGATCTGAATCTCAAAAATTCCCTCCTTCTCTCCAATTCATCCCAATTCTCTAGGAAATCATTTGTACCATATAAATCTCTCAAAAGGAATTATAAATGATGGTGAAGACCCTACAAGAAGAACCCATATGCTCAAATCTCCAAAATCCCTTCTCCTTGGCTGGATCGAACCTTCCTTCAATGAATGGTGTGTCGCCCTTGCTGGAAATCCCTAATGGTGCGCCCTCTCTCCTCCTGTACCTGTGACTGATGTAGAACTCCCCTTCAATGGAGTAGATCTAGAGTAGAATGGCATGGGGGAGTATTGCATCCCCTAGACCAAGATTGGGACAAGCTAGGTGGAATATTTCACCACTGAATTGTCCTCTAGGGTTTGTTAAGTCAAAACCCTCAAAACCCCCAAGGTATGGGCTCACTAGCTAGAAGTCGGATATCAAAAGATAATCATACATGGATTTGAGAGTAGAGGCCCTTGCCTCTATTTTATACTTCCTGCTCACCTTGTCCCTCCAAAGTGACTTTTACTTTATTAATTATTAATTAATTAATTAAATCACTTTAATTAATTAATTAACCTTTTTACGTTTGAAAATCGCCTTATCTCTCCTTGTGGCTTCCCTGGCCACTGAAAGTCACTTCTCATCATCCTATCTTGTAGTGTTGTTCCTCCCGATTACAATGAGATATTAAAGTGAGAGGTTCCTCCAATTATTGTGCCCAAAATGACCTCTTTAGTGAATTTAATTAACCTATAGATCAAAATACTCAAAATCATGGAAATCGTCGGAATGCAACGGAACCAAAGCCAATTTGTGCAGAATGGATCATAATGATGAAATAGGATGAGATATGTAATTTGAACCCAAAAATATCCCTCAATAGTCATTGTACTCACTATAAAATCCATCTGGCTGCCCTGGTCATCATAACACCCTGAAATGTAATGATGTCCCAAAGTGGGGACATTACAGTCCTCCCTGCTAGAATATTGCTTGTTCTCAAGCAATAACCAAATCCCTCCAAGTATAATACCAGGATCCCATGTCCACTTGTGGGACACATAGTAGAACCCATCCAAATATGAACTATCATACACTCCACCCCTTGTTTCCCATATCAGGAAATGAACTACAATATCCTATGAAGCATAGTCCCGACATATATCAACCTTGTGAATCTCCTGCACACAACACATGGCCTCATCCCAGAATGATTCCATCCTCCAAGTCCCTACCAAGATCAACACGGCCTCCATCAACTGTACCTATTGATGCCAGAATGAGGTATTATAAGACCTCTGTGAGACACCCTCAAGCGATATGCTCTCCTCAACATTGAAGCTCAATGGAAAGGAAAAATAACTATCCCCTGCAAAGGTCCAATTGCCCCTGTTAGTCAGTGAAATTCTCAAACCTACAATCCCTGGGTCCCATGCTAGTCTCTGTTGAATATCACCATGTTGGAATTGTACTATGATGACCATGCCTGAATGGCCCCTGTATATATACTGGATCCTCCACTCCTGGATCCTCAAGCTGAAATACTTGTGGAAACTGGACCTGTTGTCCAGAAACTGCATTTGTAAAAATATCTCGGTGGAAGTAGTACCTTCCCAACCATCTCCATGCCTGATCATGATGATAAAGAGGGAGAAATTTCCTTTCTCCATAGGACAAGTTCCTGCAGGCTCACTCCAAACCAATCCAAGGTGGAGTATGTGGCTCTCTGGCTCATCCTGGGTCATCATGAAGTGAAACATTGATCCGGATTATTTTCGGAATGAAATGAGATTGGAGATATAATAAAGAAATGCACAAAGATATCGTATATGTTCAATAATATAACAGAAATGTATCAGAGATGAAACCATAAACATAGATATATAGTAATACATGATTTCTATTAATGAAAGGAATGTACAGAGACTGTAAAAATACAGAGTGAAAGACTCACTAGAATGGTGGCAGCTTATCTCTGAGAAGAGATGTGACAGTTACTCGCATTCACAAGAAGATGATTAGAATGAGGCTCTAGAGACTTTTTTACAATAAAAAAGAATGCCAAAAGTCCTAGACATAAAAAAATCTAACCCTAGGAGATGAAGCGCCAAAAGTCATGTGGGCCCCGTTTGAGTAAGTGAGTACATCAACTTCTCGGGGTCGTAACTTTTGCATGCGATCTCTGTTTTAGGCGTGTGATAGCTCGTTGGAAAGGTATCGTTGAGGAGATTAATTTTGGGGGTTCAATCATGCCTTTAGCTATCATTGAGAACCTCGATCTCGAAAAACCTTCATTTGGGCCCTCAAAATGGCCATGGAAGTTAAAACCTACTAAAAATAGTAAACTGCCAAAATTGCCAGAAAGTTGTTTTGAGCCAGTTGGAAAAGGTGGGTGGCCACCGATATCCACCTGGATCAATCCTCCATCCTTAGGAAGCAATGGTTTGCATTGTGTTCAGTTCCCAGGGGAGAAGGAAAAGCGTTTATTGAATCTGCATCTTGGTGAGCTGCTTCTCTTGTTGGAGACATAGCACTGCTCAGTTTGTGGAAGTCTGTCACGAACCTTTTGAGGTTGAGGTTATTCAACAAGTCAGGCTACATGAGAGGACAATGTGTAGAAGGAATCTTTTCACTTTGCTGCAACCTTGTTGACTTGATTATGTTTGATAGAAGGTGCTTGGGGCAAGACTATAGTGGTTGCAGTGTCCTTCTGTTCTCCTTTTGAACATATTGTGAAGAAGATAAATTTTGCAGTATGAGATACTACCTTGCGGCACTTTTTAGGTGGAACAGTAGTTGAAACTACCTCTGGTATTCTATAGAGATGACCACCCAGAGAAACAATGACACTGCGAGGTCGAGACTCATAAAAAACATGGCGCTTCCACATATATGGTTGGCCCAAGAGAACATCACAGACATATAGTGAGGCAACATCACATAATACCTCATCCTTGAAGGGTTGGATGTTGTATGACAATCGACATTTTTGGTTGACACGAAGATCTTGTCCTTGTCGAAGCCACCCGATGTTGTATGGTTGCGGGTGTGGTGTTGTCGACAATCCCAACTATTTGACGACCTCTACTGAGATGAGGTTTTTCTGGATTCCACTATCAACAATAAAATGCAGCGGGGTCCCCTTCACCCACATCTATGAATGAAAAAGGCGCTCCCCCTCTTCAAGATCTGTTGGTTCTTCTAGTTTAATTGTTGTGGTCGCAACAATAGTAGTGGGGTCTGCATCAATGATCTGTCCTTTACCAGTATTTTCAGAATGAGATTTTGAATCAGGCTTCGGCTCCTTGTCTTTGATCTTGGCCACCAATGACTATTTTGAATGACATTCATCGATGTTGTGCCAGGGGATTTTGTGGAAATCATACCATTTTCCAGTTTCCTTCTTTGTCTTCCCGTGACAATTCTTTTCTTGTGTCTTGTACTGGTTTTCGAGGAACTATTTGTTAGGGCCATCTTTGTCATGCTTTGGTTGTTGAATATTTGTAGACCATAACTCATGTTTGTTCTGGTGCTTAAATTTCTGCTCAATTTTAACAGCATATCAATAAGCAGCACCGAGTGATGAGATGTTCAGAAAATCCATTTCAGTCTGGATGTATGTGTGTAGAGTCCCACGGTATTCCAGAACCAAATGTCACTTGGAGTCTTTGATACCCATCTTGGTGTGCAAGGTATGGAAGGTATTAGTGAACTTCGGAACTACTTGGCCCCTTTCTTGCCGCAGTGTGGTCCATCTCATGTACTGGTCCTCATAGTTGCCAACAAGGTAATATTGTTCCTTTACCACATCCACAAAAAAATCCCAAGTGGGATCGACCCCATATATTCCAGACTCCTCTGTGGAAATTTTCTCCCAGTAAGTTTCCCACCAATGTTTGACATGAGGGAGATCTTTAAGGAGTGTGAAGGTGATCTTTTCTTTGTTGGAAAAATTGTGAACAGAGAAATAACCTTCTAGCAGAGTTAACCATTTTTCTAAGGCTTCTGCATCTATCTATCCTTCAAATACAGGAATATCAAAGTTAACTTGTACCTTGAAAGGCGAGGTGCCTCCAAAGTGGTCTCTTGATGAATATGTGTCTGATGCTATCGGCATGTGTTGAAGGATGTGGGCAAAATTCTCCATCATTTCGTCCCTATGTCGCGTCAAAGCTTGCTCAAGCAAGAGATTGATAGGATCGTCTACTCCATCGTTTTTCTTTTCTTACACAATTGAGGATTTCTTGGGTGTGTGAGAGTGATTGTCTTCAAGAGAGAAAAGATCGAGACCCAACTTGTTATACTCGGACCTCATCGAGGACATGCACTGAAAAACGATCAAGAGCAGCCTGCTCTGAAACCACTGATCCGAACTATTTTCGGCACAAAATGAGATCGGAGATATAATAAAGAAATGCACAGAGATATCGCATATGTTCAATAATATAATATAAATGTATTAGATATGCAACCATAAACATAGATATACATTAATACATGATTTATATTAATGAAAGAAATGTACAGAGACTGTAAAAACACAGAGTGAAAGACTCGCTAGAATGGTGGCAGCTTATCTCTAAGAAGAGATGTGACGACTACTCTCATTCACAAGAAGATGATTACAATGAGGCTCTCGAGGCCTTTTTACAATAAAAAATAATGCCAAAATTCCTATACATCCAAAAATCTAACCCTAAGAGATGAAGCGCCAAAAGTCATGTGGGCCCCGTTTGAGTAAGTGAGTACATCAACTTCCCGGGGTCGTAACTTTTGCATACGATCTCTGTTTTAGGCGTGTGATAGCTCGTTGGAAAGGTATCGTTGAGGAGATTCATTTTGGGGGATCAATAATTCCTTCATATATAATTGAGAACCTCTATCTCAAAAAACCTTCATTTGGGCCCTCAAAATGGCCTCAGAAGTTAAAACCTACTAAAAATAGTAAATTTCCAAAATTGCCAGAAAGTTGTTTTGAGCCAGTTGGAAAAGGTGGGTGGCCACTGATATCCACCTGGATCAAACATCCTACTAATAAAATGAACTCTCAGATCCCATCAAAAACATGGAAGTTTATCACTTCCAATCTCCACTAACTTCTCTTGTTTCAGACTGATCACTTTCATAAGCCTTCTATGCTCACCTACTATCACCTATCCTATGATTCTCACCACCATGCACTCATGTTAGGTGGTATCAGCCTAACCACTCTCCATTCCCTCTGCCATTGTTTATCTCGCCTCATGTTGTTTTCCATGATAAAAGTGTCGGGAAAGGCTAACAGTAACCTCTGTAGTTGACTGTAGGACTGAAAAATACCACCTGCTTTGGTCAATCCCAAGGATTCGGCCATAATCTCTTCTACCAGTACCCATGATAAATGCTCACATGTAGTCATCCTTGAACCCAAATCATCAGGTACAACCAGACGTAACTCCTCCAACTACTGGTCAACCACTCTCCATCTCCCATATCTCATGCAATTGTCAATATGGGGAAGGTGATCTCTGAGAACTATGTGTTGTTGTAAAGGAGTGACATTTTCATGTTTCCCTAAGTGTGTCTCCTCCTTGCAAGGCAATATACCCCTCTGAATCCCATTGTACATATTGGCATGTCTCTGTGAGCTATCACTCACCATTGTATGGTTCGACATACTCATGTCATATCCTGTATACTCATGATGCATCATAGATCCTGGGTGTACTACTGGATCAACCTCTACATGAAGGTAAACCACTCTCGAAACACAAATGGAAGTGTGCTCAAAACTATCACTAGCCCTGGAGTCCCTATGCCTATTTGAGTGCTCGACTGTCTCAAATATCCTCGTATAGGGTAGATCATGCACCTCCTGATCATATATCCCCATACTCATTAGTGATCCTGGGTACTCCTCATGCTCCTCCATCAACGGGTGCTCCTCTTCTAGACCACCAACATCCTCTAGCCACGTGACCAAAGGACATATCTGACCCTTCACTAAGATAGATGTAGTGGATCTCTAGCGAATCTCCTTAAGAGGCTCCTCTGATTTGGACTCTGACTCCAAGAAGGGATATTTGTGTGCCTCTCAAGAATTCTTGAGTGCTCTCCAACTCATGGGTGAGTCTGTCCATCTCCAAATCCTACTCCCTTAGAGCCCCATTATACATTGCACCCATCCCTAGTAGGTAGTCCCTGTCTGTCAACAACTTCTAGTAGTAAGTTCTCATCATAGACACTCTCTCCCTGAGAGTATGAAGGTCATGCATGGAAAATCCCTCATCTATACTACCATGTGCCATCGATTCCCTCCATAGTAATCGACCACCAATGCATGTGTGTCATAAAAACACCTAGTGGCTGCCATGATCATATCCTCACTGACTCTCAACTGTCCTGCTAAGTGGTGTGACTCCTGATCACGGTTATGCTGAGGTGCCACATCATGTCTCTCACTTCTAGTGCTAACAATGGAATCCCCAACAACACTCTCTATAGACAATAAAGTGTTGAACTCCCCACTGTCTATTATGCTACTGGGTTCTCCTATATGCGACTGTACATCATCATTAACTGCTATCTCCTTCTGAATCATATTGTATCTGGTGTGAGTAGTTGTATCCTCATGTGAACTCATCCTGCTACTATTGATTGCGCATGGATCCCATACAAATGTGTCCAGACACGTACTATGGTCATCCTGACCAATAAGGAGTGCATACTCATCACTACAGTCTGGTCCTGAAAGTAAGTGTCTCCTCAAACTATAATTCTCCATAACCTGCTCAACTAATGGAGTCCCCAAAAGAGGTGACTCAATCTCCTCATGTTGATATGTGAGTGTAAGGTAAAATGTCTATACGTCATATATCTGCTCTTAGATCTGTGGATCCATGTGTCTCTAGTGTGTATCCCTCACGTACGGCTCCTCTATCATATTTAACCTACCACTGCTATCCTCATGTAACGTGGCTATCATGGGTTCTAGAAAGGATGAAAAATGTGTCATGGCCCTCATAGGAAGCTCATCAGATCTAGGTGCCAACATGTGTGAATCCCCACTAGTGTTACCACTCTGTTGAGGTGTAGGGTCACCAACACCATGTGATATGTCTGTTGAAATACCGGTGCTATCATCATGTCCATCCTACTGTTCCTCCAAGGTGCAAGGGTCACTATCCTCCTCAAGCATACAATAATTACTAGCCTTTGTTCAAGAGTCTCTATCATCATCGGGCTGCTCCAAATAATCATCTATCTCTGCATCCTCACACACCTCTTCATCATTGTCATAGTGTACCTCAATAATGTGCTTCTTACCTTTACCCCTACATCTATGATCGGGTTCCCAAGGCACTTTGCAACTGTAGAAAAGTTGTATGCTCTTAATGGGTATGGGGTTTCTCTATTCTTCCCTCCATTTAGCTTCTCTGGCTCTCTTTTCCTCTACTATGATGATCCAATGTGTAACCTTATCTTCACTCCAACTAGGATTTTTAAAAGATACAGACTGATGGAATGTTATTAGATCTCTGAAAATCTTATTGAGGGTTTGATATTCCCTTTCACAATCAACAATCCTTCTAGTAAAATCCCACACATCCATCTATCCTTATGGAAGACCCATTTATGGCTCTGCATGCATGCGTTAATTCCCACTGGTTGGTAAGAATCTATGGTCTGATACCACTATAATGTTCCCAAGCCAAGAGGCCAAGAACATTGTGTTTTTGCATGATTTTTAAACTGTTATTGGTTATGGCATTCCATCAAACACTTTGTTGATTTACTTATGTTTGAGTGTTTGCTTGTAGGTTGACCTCTTAAATTCAACCTTAGGGTTTATATTAGATTATCACACATAAATCTGAAGACATAATCAATGGAAATACAATATACACCAGATATGGAACCAATAGAAAAGATCTGACCTTTATTATTATAAGAGCAAGAACTTGATACAAGGAATGATGTAGATCTGGAATGATCAGTAGATGGATCCAATAAATATAATAAGAGTTGCTACAAAATTATCCAATAGGAAACTACAAGACTCCAAAGTCTGAATACACCCTGAAGAGTAGTACACAAAGAAATATGTGTTGTATGGAGTACCAAACCCCCAACTGGAAAGGTCATGCTCTAGTAGAAGACTGAAAAGGTCATGCTCTAGTAGAAGACTGAAACCCTCAATAATTCAACCCAATTGAAGGAAGCCTCCAAATGAGTCCAAACTCAGCAGAATGATAGATAGGGGTGATAGGATCCCCCTCCTGAAGTCTCAGGCCAAAATGTCGAATCCTCCAATGAAGTTGCGCCCTCCTGAAACCCTAAAGTGCCCAATAATTCAGCTCTAATGAAGGAGGCCTTCAAATTCCCTGAAACTCACTAGAAAGATAGATCAGGACACTGCAAGTCACTAGGTGAAGTCTTCAAATCATATATGAGGTATAACCGCTCCAAACTGAGTAGATCTGAATCTCAAAAATGCCCTCCTTCTCTCCAACTCGTCCCAATTCTCTAGGAAATCATGTGTACCATATAACTCTCTCAAAAGGAACTAGAAATGATGATGAATACCCTACAAGAATAACCTAGATGCTCAAATCTCCAAAATTCCTTCTCCTTGGCTAGATCGAACCTTCCTTCAATGAATGGTTTGCCCCCCTTGCTGGAAATCCCCAATGGTGTGCCCTCTCCCCTCCTGTACCTATGACTAATGTAGAACTCCCCTGCAATGGAGTAGATCTGAAGTAGAATGGTGTGGGGGAGTATTTCATCCCTGAGACCAAGATTGGGACAATATAGGTGGAATCTTTCACCATTGAATCGTCCTCTAGGGTTTGTTAATTCAAAACCCTCAAAAACCCCAAGGTATGGGATCACTAGCTAGAATCCAAATATCAAAAGATAATCATACATGGATGAGAGAGTAGAGGCCATTGCCTCTATTTTATACTTCCTTCTCACCTTGTCCCTTGAAAGTGACTTTTAATTTATTAATTATTAAGTAATTAATTAAATCACTTTAATTAATTAATTAACCTTTTTATCTTTGAAAAACACCTTATCTCTCCTTGTGGCTTCCCTGGCCACTGAAAGTCATTTCTCATCATATTATCCCGTAGTGTTGTTCCTCCTAATTCCAATGAGCTATTACACTGAGAGGTTCCTCCAAGTATTGTGCCCAAAATGGCCTCTTCAATGAATTTAATTAACCTATAGCTCAAAATACTCAAAATCATGGAAATCATTGGAATGCAATGGAACCAAATCCATTCTGTATGAAATGGATCAGAATGATGAAATAGGATGAGCGATGCAAGTCGGACCCCAAAAATTCCCTCAATAGTCATTGTACTTGCTATAACATCCATCTGGCTACTTTGGTCATCATAACACCCTGAAATATAATGATGTCCCAAAGTGGGGACATTACAAGAGTGCTATCTCTTCAAATCAATCACTGAAAAGAATGATTTGGAAATTTGTCCAAAGTCTATATCTCTAAGGTGATCTTGGATTTATAAAATTGGTGACAATGTGGATAGAAATTCCATTGGGAAATGGAGTCACTGAAAGGTCAGAAATCAAAGAAGTTTTACTGGATACTTGGTGAATTGAAAAGTAACTTATTAGAGGAAAGATAGAAATAACTCCTTTAGGCCAATTATATATCGTTGTAGATTGAAGATTACAAAGAAAAAAAATAAACCCTGGGGGAATCTATCAAGGATCAATCCCAAGGTTATTACAACAGAAAGATAATCGAAAATACATGCAACAGAGCATCAGATACAGATGAATTCTAATACATATAGTTCACATTAACATAAATAATAATATATATCACATAGATGCATTTATACTAGAAGACTAAAATTGTAGGATCACATGCATAAACCAACACAATCACATGTATCTCTGGAGTCAAATTTCAGGGACTTTGATCCAGTAAATTTCATTACTATCAGAGAAAATTTACAAAATGTATTCAATGGTATTTTTCTTACACACTTTCCAACCCTTTACATACTAAATTTCAATAAATAAATACAATATGGCTTGCCCTTGGACCAAGGGATATGATCTAAACCATTTTCACAAAAATAGAACAAAGTTACATTGAAAATAGAAACAGATTCAACTAGGTTCCATAAAACTAGGGAGCTCTCTTGACCAAATTGATTTCATCGAATTTATTTAACCAAATACATTCTAGGTGTTAATTAAGATTCTCTTTTCCTTCAAATGTTGTTGGATATGATCTAGAAATATTTTCTTAGTTGTTTATGTCGAATTTGAAATATTTTGGAACTTTGTCACAATTGCGCAACAAGGTTGTTGCGCAACAACAACCTACAGTAGAAACACAACGATGTTGCACAAAAAATGTTCTTTTTTCACTTTTATTATATTTTCTAACCTGGGATGATTGATGATGATGTTTTATGGTAATAATAACTTCATGATTATGATGGGGTTCCCTAGAACCCCTTCACCCTCCTTCAAAAAATCATTTTCCTCTCAAAACTTTGAAACCTTAATATATGTGAAAATGCCATGAATGATCCCATATTTCCTATGACTAATAAACTCATTATGTTGATGCATTCAAAATTTCTATCTAATTATCACTCAATTGATTGATATTCCCACTCAAAACTTGATAAGGAAGCCTCATTCTACTGCTTGAAAATTGAATTGTAACAGTTGTGCAGCATGCCTGCTGCACAACTGTAAATTTGGAATTTACATCTCATGACCAAAATGAAGGCTCCAACACATGGTAGGGAAGAAAAATGATCATGTATAATGATCCATAAAACAAAATTGTGCACAATAATGCAATATTCAACTATTTAGGGTATTTTGATAATTAGGGTTAGGGTTTTTTCTTGTTGCTCATTGAGAAATTGACAAAAATTGATGAATCCAACTCCAAGGACTCAAATATATGTTGCTTCAGGAAGAAAATCAAGATTTCTCATCCCCTTCTTCTCTATCTCCAATTGTTGCAAGCTTTGTTTGAATGCTTTTTCTCTTTCCTCAAAGTCATATTTTGTTGATATATGTTCTTCAATTGTTTATGTAGTGGCAAGTTTCTTCTCACCATGCATATAGCATTGTCTATTGTAGGCTCAAAATAATCTAGGAGTTCTATACATTACATATGTGTTCTTCTATTCTCCTCCCTCAGTCAGATTATCATATCTTGTTCTCCTCTCAACTTCTCTTTTTGTCTTTTGAAAGTATGTTGACCCTCATCATAGGTAGTCCTCTTCTTTTATGTTTCGATTGGCTGACTCTTTGTTGGATTTTCTTCCTGAGGCTACAACTTTTTGGATAAGGATCTAGTAAAAGGAACATTGGGCTTAGGTATTTCTTTCACCTTTTGACTTTGTTCCAATACCTTCCCTTTACCTTTTGTTTTGGATCATGTTGGAGTTACCAGCACTGATATTTCACATGTCACTGAGATATGTTTCTTGGAGGCATGTTCCAAGGATTTTTTCTTCATTTCCCTATTCTCATGTTGTAAATGTGCTATGAAAAAATGGGTTTTCTTTAACTATTCTTACAACTYAATGATAAGGTTTTCTTCATCATTAGGGATATATKTTTTTCTGAAGGTCTCTGGAGCTTCACCAGGTGCTTGTGGTGTGTGCATGTAAGACATCCTTTTAGTTGTTGACCTAGTAATTGGTTTGMTAAAAWCCATGACCACCTCTGGGGAAAATTGGATCTTTTTCCCTTTCTTTTTATCTTGTTGACTTACTACAGTTTACWCAATTTACTTTGTCCTATTTTTGAGAAAACTCTCAGGAAGATATGTGGTGTTGTTTGCTACAAATAAAGGTGTATATCTCATGCTCTGTGGGCTACTAAAAGAATCAGATTCTATCTGTGATTATTGGCCCTTGACCAGGTTTTGAAGATCCTTAGTTAGGTTTGACCTACTTTTGGGACTTCGACAGGCTGTCGAAGGTGGAGTTCAATTCAAAGCAGATATCATGGGATATCAGCCCCTTTTTAGGGATTTTTGGGTTTTGGGATTATGTAACGGGTATGGGGATGTTGGCCCATGGGTTTACCCATGTTTAGGCCCGATTTTGTAATGTATAAATAGATGTCTAGGTGATGTAGGAAGGGGCCTGATACCTTGCTAAGTGCTAGGGAAAGGGAGATATCTATGTTATTCTAGGTTCTAAGTGCAAGTGGTAATTGTAATTTCTTTTTGCATACTGTGTAAGACTTGCAGAGTTAAGCGCAAGTGATCATAAGAAACTGTGGAAGGCTTTGTGTTGTAACTTAGGGAAGGAGGATCTAGCAAAGTGCACAGATCTCTTATCCTCTATGGAGTAAGATATCAAGGCTCTGTGCGTGTAGAATATTGAAAGAAAACACTAAAAAAAAGAAGAGTTGGTGGACGTATCCCCAGAGAAAGGATGAACCACGTATATCATGTGTTGTGTTTTCTTTGTGCATTTTGGGTGTTCTCTTTTTTATGTGATTAAATGATTAATGCATTGATGTATGTTAGATGAATCTGATATCATAACTTAGTGTTGAATAATGTGAATGAATGTTATATCTAACCTATGTTGATGTGCTTAGTGCTTTATTATATTAGATATGTGTGAATACTGCATTGTTCTGTTATTAGGGTTTATCTGTGTTCTAAGCTAAAGGTGAATATTGATGAACTGTAACTGCTAAGTGCTCTGTTAAAGTGTTAGAATCATATATCTGTGTCCCAACTAAGGTTGCAAACATCAGAGTCCTGTAGACACCCCTACCTCTACCTTAGGCGAGACTTCATCTTCTTCGCAGATGTTGTCAAAAGGGTTGGTACTTAGGGTTTTTTTGGTGCATTGTTGTACCGTTGAACCCTGGGTCTACCCCTGTGCCAAGAAATGGTTCCATTTCTAGGATTTGTTTCTCTAGTGCATAGTATTACAATTGACCTGTGAAGCTCTGTTCCAAGAAGAAGAGTCAGATATGATGAAAAGAGGTAAGACCTAAAAGCTTTGTGCTCTGATAAAGGTAAGAACTGTGAAAAGTTTTGATTGAAAAAGTAAGATAAGTGGAAATGTTTGCTTCAAGAGTATGGATCTAGGTATCTTTGATAAAAAAATTCCTAGCTTGAAAAGTAGGGCACAACTAGATGAAAGAAGGTTTGATATGAGTAGATCTGACAAAAATAGTGAAAGATATGTTATTCCTATGCATAGAAAGAATTTTTGGACTAACAAATGGATGCAGGATCCTAGAAAGAATTTTTTGCAGGTTAGCTACTATCCTAGTGCGTAGAACAAGAAAGGTTGGGGATCCTTTCAAAGAAAAATAAGACTAACCCTTTTTTACAGTTCCATAAGACCAGGACATCTTGTTAAGGAATTCCCTAGTAGAATACCTAGTTGTCTTTGTTGTAAATATATGGACCATGACATTCTAGATTGTCCTAGAATGATTGATAAGGTTGAAAGAATGAATATGAGATGAGAAAACCATAAGGAAGACCAAGAAACTATGACCATATCAGAACCCCAGAAAGAATCAGAGAATGTATTACTACAAATGAAAGAAACCCTAAATGATCACAGAAATATCAACTTATTAGAGATCTTCAAAGAAAAAAATGCATAGAAGCAAGAATAGGAGACTTCAACATTGATTGTGTTCTGGATGAAGAAACACGGGTGAATATCATGACATAAATAACTTGGGAAACTTTAGGAAAGCCTGCTATGATTCCTTCATTGGGAGGAATAGGATTATTTAGTTGATAACCCTATGTGGAAGACTCACCCAGATATCCATGAGTGCTCATGGAACTTCGATAGAAGAAAATTTTGAGATTGTTAAATTTATTGAGAACAGCGCCCCATTTTCTATATTATTAGGAAAAAATTGGATTGAAAAGGATCAGGCCAAAAGAAAAGAAGAGGAATTCTTAGAGAAGAAGCGGAAGAATTAAAAGATTTCATGACTAGGAGGATAGCACACTTGATTGAAGAACAGGAGAACAGATCAAAGCTACTTAGAACCAAAAAATTGGATGTCAAAGTTAAAAGAACACAAGAAGACTCACAGAAGACTAAAGTACCTAACCCAGAGAGAGAAGACGTATTACTCTCCAACCCTATGAAATAATCTCAACAACATGAAGTTACTATGCCAAAAGGAGATAAGAATCAGAATGGAAAGAGAAATATCAAGACGAAGATCACCGAGAAGAAGGCTAGAAAACTCAATAAGAAGAGAGAAAAGATAGAAAAGTTACAGAAGTTCCTAGAGGATACTTCGCACAGGGAAGGTTTGCAAGACTGGAACTTCGTCGGGATATCAAAATAGCGCAACATGGCACTTTTCCATGGAAAAGCGATATAGTCATTGAAAGCATTATAATCATTAGCCTGATGACCCAAATGGTTAGACCAATAGTAATTGCCTGAATACTAGACATCAAATTGTTGGGACCATGCCGCAACGGATATAACTGCATTGATGAATACCTCTCATCCATTGGAGAGAACCGTTACATCGTGTCTACTTAGTCTATTGGTTGTTGCACCGAGAACACTTTTTTGAATTGTATCCAAGACAACTCATTATTACCACATTGTGTTTATTGAGATTGACACTTGTTCCATTGCATTGCACACTCATTCATCCACCCGAGTTATCTAATCTAAGTGTGCATGTCAGAAGAGCTCAGCGCTGCAAAGAAATTTGTCGAAGAAGTTCTCATCGATCTCATGGCTTAGAAAGTAATGTCTACAGGTATTCAGGCATCATCAACGAGAGGAGTGCAAGCCTCTCCATCAACTTCTCGCGGATCTGGACCATCTCGACTGACAATAGATAATATAACCAAGAATAGAGATGACCTAGAAAACATGAAGTTAATCCTGGCCATCTTACCAAACTACATCCCACCTCTGGCCAACATGGTGAGTTGTGATAGTGTCCCGAGGGACTTTGATTACACCATGGATACGTCCAGTTAGAACATAGCACAATAAGATTGTGACATTGAATTTCAACAAATTCAACCTAGGATACCACAAGAACCATAGTATGCTTTCTCCTTACAAATACTTGACTAGGACAAAGGGGAAGAACTCGAAAGTAATCCCCCTATCATGGACTATGAACCTTGCGTAGTCCACCCCCTTGAATGTAATGAATATTCCACACTTTGGAAGGCACCAAGAGGTTAACGCATGTGTTAATATCATACTCTAATGTTACCATGGCGTCTACCTATGGCTATACCGATGCATCACATTTGATCTGATGTTGATCCATAGGATCACCAGATTGAGCATGCAGGGACCCAACCCATGGGACTTCTACCCAGGAAAGGCTACAGATCACACATTGGAACAGAATATCAAAGACACATATGGAAATGTAGAAAAGGGAACGTGAGGCTACAAGGTAGCTTCCATCCAAAATGGCGCAGTGCACCTAGCCTGCCAGTTGATCACAGGAAATCTTGTAAGAAAGAACAGACCTACAAAGGTCACAGGATTCATTGTTGACCTCATCGAGAAACGTGTATAAGGACTCCAAATGAACTAGGTGAAGTACTTGGTCAACCAGTTGGAATTAGACTATCACAAAGCTCAGGATCAGGTCTATGAGTTCCACTTTAGTTGGCTCCTAATCCTCATCGCATTTACTGCTTGGGAGATGCCGAAAGGTGTGACCTTCCTGGACATAGAGCCATTCGAGCCACTCATTGTGAAGTTCACCACACTCTATTACTCAAGTGATATGGGAAAATAGTGGCAGTCGAATGCAGTCTTCCACACATATTATCTCCAACTGAAGAAGGCCATTGAAGTTGTCCCTTGCATGATGCCAAACACCCTGTACCGGTTCAGACCTCTCATGAAGTTCCATGTATATCAGTACTTCATCCATATCACTACGCGATAATATGAGCATAAAGAGGAGCTTAAGTCATACTATAAGCTCACAGAGGAGGACCTTGAAGAGATAACCAAGGACTGGTCTGCAGAGCTCCTCATCCCCCCTGACCATGTAGAGATGTCTGATCCAAAACTTGATAGCTCGAAGGCTGATCACAAATAACACGAAACACCTGGAACTAGAAGAAAAAATAATACTGAAGAAATCCAAAACTTGAGCAGCACATCGGAAGAAACTGCTTCAGTATCACCTGGCAGAGGGGGTGATGACAAAGTAGAAAAGACAAATGGCAGAGTAGATCAGTAGAAGCAAGGCTAAGTAACA
>ML789488.1:150125-188192 GCA_009831015.1 Picea engelmannii | reverse complement strand
ATAATATATGATAGTGGGGTTTTTAGCTTTACGCTTTCCCGGTAAAACTTATTGTGTTATGTGTTATTGATGTTTCACTTTGTGCATTGTGGTTGTGTTGCGATTGTGGTTGTTTAAATTGCTTCCGCAATAATAGTAGAAGCGATTCTGTATTTAACAAGTTGCGGTAATTGTTAGATCAGGAGAATCGCAGGAATACATTAATTTGTATCGAAATTTCTACACTCACCACATGGGTTCGAATTTCCCATCTCCTCATATATCTCAATCTTGTTCATAGAGAAGAACAAGATCACCTTCGAAAAAAATGTGAGGCTTGACATGCTTGTCATATTGGGCCTTGACACGCTTCTTCTGAGCTTCTATGACTAGGGTGGCATCATGTCAAGTTTTGTCTAATCGCATAAGATACAATAGACGTTCTTCTTCAGCAGAAGTGTTGGGTAGGAGTTCAACAGCTAGTTTCAAAGAAGGTATCTCGCATTCGATAGGGAGAATGGCTTCCACACCATAGACTAATCGAAAAGGGGTAAACCGAGTAGAGGACTTGACAGATGTCCGGTATACCCACAATGCTGAAAACAACATTGTGTGCCAACTTGTTTTATGAATCCCTATCATTGGTCGAAGCATAGTTATGATAACTTTGTTAATCTCTTCGACTTGGCCATTGGCTTGTGGATAATAGGGTGTTGAGTGATCATGGCGAAGACCCAAATTTTCAGTAAGTTCAGACATCATAAAATTCCTAAAATGGCTACTGTGATTGGTAACGATAGCTTGCGTAACACCAAAATGAGCTATGACGTGATTAAAAAGAAACAACGCTACGGTCTTTCCAGTGTTGTCAAATGTCGACATTGCCTCGGCCCATTTTGTAAAGTAATCAATGGCTACAATGATGTAACCATGCCCCCGAACCGAGTGAGGGTGACATGTCATGAAATCGATGCCCCATTTCACAAAGGGACCAACTGAGACCACAAGGTGAAGAGGAGCAGGATGTGACTGAATTTTCTGATTGTAGGTATGGCAGGCATGGCATTTCTAAATGGCAGTGATGTAGTCGTTAAAAAAAGAAGGCCAAAAATACCCTGCTCTTAAGATCTTCTGGGCAGTAGCATACCCAGACATATGACCACCACATGCTCCAGAATGGTAGTCATTCAGAGCTTTCTCAGCTTTGTTGAACGTTAGACAACGTAAAAAAATAGAGTCAATCCACCGACGGTAAAGAGTATCCCCGAGGATAATGTATTGACGAGCTTGATATCATATTCGACACCATTCAGTACTGGACAAAGTAGGCCAGAAAGTCTAGGTTTGGATATATATAATGATATCCCCATACCAAATATCATCAGTGCTAATAAGGAAAAGAGATTCATTGGGTAATGAATCAACTACTACATTTTCCATTGCAGAGTGGGGAAAATCGCATATCAACTCAGCAAAAACTAAGGATTTCTTGGACTTGGTGCATTTGAATTCCAAGTCAAACTCTTGGAGTATCACAATCCATTTAGAGTATTTTCCCCCTAGCAATTGACGTGTCAAAATATGTTGCATAGGGTGTCAATGGGAAATCACCGTAGTCTTGTGTGAGAGGATATAGTGTCGGAAGCCTTCGACGGCTTGAACGGCAGCCAAGGTCAGTTTTTCGACATCTTGATACTTGATTTCAGTCAGCGTAAGACTTTGACTCAAGTAGTAAATAACATGTTCGTCATGCGCATCATCCTCTTGGACGAGAACCATGCCAATGGTGTAATCCAAGGCAGCAAGGTAAAGGAAATAATCGCGACTGTAATCGGGGAGGAAGAGAAGTGGAGCTCGCGTTAGGGACAACTTCAAAGCTTCAAAAGTATTGTTGGCAATGGTATCCCAGATGAACTCAGAATCCTCCTTTAAAATCCATGTAAATCCACGAGTGATCTCAGCATAATTAGGGATAAAACGACGAAGAAAGTTTGCTTTTCCCTACAAACTTTGCAATTTCCACAGTGTAGAAGGAGGAGGGAGATTGAGGATTGCCTCAACCTTCAATAGATCCACCCGGATCCCTTGAAGTGAAACTATAAAACCTAGAAGACGACCAGATTCCACACAGAAAACACACTTATGAGGATTTAAATGGATCTGGTAGAACCGACAGCGAATGAAAATAGCCCGAAGATGGTTGGGGTGATTGGTTCTGTGCATAGAATGAGCGGGTAAATCATCCAAATAGGGTTGAACGATGTGATTTATATCATGAAATGCATAAGACATAGCACGTTGAAAAGTGGCGCCAGCGTTCTTAAGACCAAAAGGAAGTTTCCTATAGGCAAAAGTACCCCAAGGACAAATAAAAGAAGTCTTATGTTGATCCTCGAGAACGATGTTAATTTGATTATAGCCAGAGAAACCATCCATGAGAGAGAACATTTCACTTCCAGCATAGTCATCGACAATCTGATCGACGAAAGGGGTAGGAAAGTTTTCTTTTGGACAAGATTTATTAATATCCCTATAATCAACACACACACGAATCGTACCTTGTTTCTTGTCAATTGGGACAATATTGGAAACCCAGTCTGTGAGAGCCACCGGATAAATAAAGCCATCTTTTAGAAGTTTCTAGACTTCGAGCTTTATAGCAGCCACTTTACGAGGGTGTACTGGATGAAGGCATTGCCTAACGGGTTTAGCATCAGGATATGTCTTAATCTCATGAATTACAATCTCAAGGTCGATACCCAACATTTCTTCATAGCTCCAAGCAAATATGTCATGAAACTCTTTGAACAGGGATGTATAGGTGACTATTTCGTCAGAGGAACACGAAGCTCCAATATGGACATTTTCGACGATTCCAGGTTTGATAGATATGTCAATGGGAATCATGGGAGAGATATTACTTAAGTTCCCTTTGGAAAACACATCACGTGTAGACTCGGGAATAGTCAAAATAATGACAACGGTCGACGGGGTAAAAATCCATTGGTAGTTCTCAAGAGTGTGTTGTTCTATAAAGAGAATGGAATGATGATGCCCATCGTCCCAAGGGGTGTCTTCCATGACAGACATGATCATCTCGTCAGTGGAAAAAATAACACGAAAAGGATCAGGAGACCACTAATCAAGAGAAGGGGTAGAAGGTGTTGTCGATTGAATGGCCTGATAGGTGAACTCAACCAGACTTAACGGAATTTCGTCGCCGTAACAAAGATGATCTACGGGGTTAGGGACTATCCAAGGGTCATGAGATGTAGGAAGTTCGTGAGGCATGGTGGAGATCATATTGATAGAAGAAACAGATGAGCATGGAACATCGAGCCGTGGAATGGGGAAAGTACCCATAAACGAGGAGTCTTTTAGAAGGCCTACACCGACATTCTCATAACCCGATGGGGTTTTAGCAATAAAAGGTACGTTTCTTGTACGAGTATCAGAATTGAAGAAGGCGAGTTGGTTGATGGTAACAACCTTTCCTTGATGAGGGAAACGTACTACATGGAAAAGTGTTGACACAACGGCGTGCATGGAATCGATCCAGCTGCGTCCAAGCAGAAGATTATAATCAAGGGGAGCATCAAAGACTTCCACTTCAACTTGGACTGTCTTACCTTCTAATGTGATAGGAAATGAAGGAAGAACACCATAAGGCTTAAAACTAGAGCCATTGAAGGCTTTAAGAGTGTTTTGTGATTCATTCAAATAATGAGAGCCAATGGATTTCCAGCAAGAAAAATACATTGCACACATCGAGGCACCCTCGTTGATAACAGTTCTGCAAATGTTCTTGTCAGGAGCAACAACCTGTATCTGGAACGCGAGTTGAGGGGGTAACCTTGGAATGTGATCGTCCAAGTCAAAGACTATTAAATTTGTATCTGTCAGATCAATTCCACCAATACCTTTCAACAGTTCCTTCCGTTGTGTGGGACAAGTTTGAAGGACTTCAAGGGCTGACATCGTAGAAGGTGCTTGGGCCAGATCTTCAACAATACTGTAATTCTAGGCTGCACGAGCATGAGGATTGAAAGTCGATTTCTGAACGACACCCTTTGGGGGGGGTCGCAGAACTGTGTCGAGACTCGGTCGTTTGAGATGAAGAGGACCATTGGTAGGTGGAGACATCGGAGAGGGTTGTACCAAGGAAGGGGGTAAATTGTCAACCTTCTCCTTAGATTGAGAATAGTCTTTAGTGTGAGTCGTGAGCGCAACATTGTTCTGCTTAGAATCACCAGTACACATCAAAACATATGATGTAGTAGAAGAGGATGGTTGGTTTTGAATGACCAACTGAGCCTGTTGTTGAGACGGGAAGGGTTGGGACAAGACAGTCGGGGCAGGGGGTTTCGAGGCTCCCTGAAGGAACTTAGTGACCTCAACATGTCATGGAAAATACTTCGTGTAGTGATCATCACCACAGATAAGGCAAGGGTATCGTGATTTGCGCTTATCCCGATCGTCAATAGGGGTAGTTTTAGTTTGCTCTTCTTGAGTATTATTTTTTCCCTCCTTATTCTTGCCTCTCCCTTTTTTAGATTTGTTCTTACCGGCTGGGGTAGATTGGAAAGCATTTACCTCAGAATTTTTTCCAGTGGGAGTGGCAGGAGATGGAGCATTTTGAACATTAGAAGAAGTAGATTTAGGGTTTGTGCTTGAAACAGAATGTGATTGATCTTGGGCAGTACCAATCACACCGTCAGCCACATGCGAGGCAGCTGGAGTAGTTGAAGTGTTGGAAGCATTAGGACAAGGTAAATAAGGTCTTAAATCATAAAGTGTTCACGTTTGTGAATAAACGAGATCAAGATATTGAGCATGACTTATAGCCTAATCTTCTGTGACAACGCCACCCATGGCAATGTCCTTACCGATTTCGTTCACAAATGATTTTGTAAACCATTCCACCAGTAACTGATCAGGGAGCTCAAGTTTAATGATACGTCATCTCCGTCTCCACTCATGGATGTGATCAGATATATGAGTGCCTTTATTCTGTTTAAAGGAAGTCAAAATCTTAATCCCCGTATTGTAATGGATCGGTAACTGGTAATGCGTAAGGAAAGCCATAGCGAGAGTGTTGAAATCAGAGAAGAATCCTAATGGCAATTTGATATACCACTTCACAGCAAAACCGGTAAGGGTTCGTTGAAAAAGACGTAGACGAATAGATTCATCCATCAACGAGTTGGATGAACACCATAGGCGAAAAGTCATAACATGATTATTTGGGTCCTCTCCCACTTTGTCGTCGAATTTAGGAATGTCCGATGGAATCTTGGCTGGTATAATAGGCCATTGGGGAGAGTGACAAATAGGATCATTTAAAATCCTAGACAAATCCGAAAGATCCAAAGTGGCAAGAAAGAGTAATTGTCAATTCACCTGCGGGTACTGGTGGCTTTAGGGAGGAAGCCCCGTCGGCAAACTAGTAGGACCATAGGCAGTCTACATATAATGTGAAGATCCAAGCATATTCAGTGGTGGTTGGACAGGATAGTAGCTCATTGGATTATACCCTAGAACATAGGCTTGAGTTTGAGCATTTGACCCCCAAATGGGATTAAACGAACCAGGATATGGTTGGCCCATGCTAGGGTGTGTTACGGATGCAGCTAAAAACTGCTGCCCCCTAGTCGATTGAGGAGGATTTTGTATCAACTGATTCCAATACTGGGCCAAGGATGGAAGGATGTTCTGCCCATAAGGTGGATTTTCTCCTCCCATTGAAGGTGGTGCACCAATGGACGACAATGTTCCAATTGGAATTTTCCAACTGAGAGGGGGTTGAGCTATACTACCCTGATGAGATTGTCCACCAACCGGAAGCTGATAAGTTGGAGTGAATGATGGAATAATGCCACTAGGATTAGGATTTCCAGTAGAGGACGATAAGGGTCCTCCAAAAGGAAATTGAGGGAGTGTTGGAACAAAACTGGGAAGAAAAATGCCCAGAAGAAGAAGGACCACTAGGAGAATCGAATAGAGTTTGTGCAGGAGTAGGAATGGTAGCATTCAAAGCACGATATCCAGGTGGTAGTGTCGGATTGACGTTGGGTGTTCACGGTGTGTTGATGGGAGCAAGACTAACCACAATAAAACCGGTTGGAACACTCAAAGTAGTTGCAAGATGGGCCATTTCGGCAGGGACAGTAAAGTGATAAGTAGTAGTCAACAGTACTATCTCTAAACTAGAGATCTCAGAAATCACAGGAGGATTAATTTCAAAAATCACAGGTGAACCTGGACCAAAAAGGTCGCGTCGAAAAACACCTATATACCAAAAAGGATCTTGGCCTTCTATACCGGGAAAGGGTCCAGTCGGAGATCCATAATACACAACAATTAAGTCTTTGGAAGAGTCTGCTCGCATATAATGTCTCTCAGAATTGGGGTTAAGTCTAAATTCCTCTCGAGTGTTGGTAATGCGAAAATGTTCTAGAGAGTCAGTACATTCCACTTGTGGGGTGGTGACAACTGGGAATTCACTCTGTCGAGGAGAGCCTCTAGGTATTCTTGTGGGCAAGGGTTGAGAACCTTCTAGATGCTCTGGAGATAAACCCTACATTCTACATGAATGATGTGGAGGAGCTATTGTAAATGAGTGATAAACTTCATGAAGAAAATCCTATGGTCAACTTCGAGAAACAAACAACACACTCTAGTAAACAAAATCTATGAAGCAACACCAAGAAAACAAGACCTTATAATTTCGAAGCCACTAGTTGGTGATGAAATCCAACGTCGCAATAAAGAGACGAGAAGGGGCAGGGCTAGGGTGGAAAAGTTATGCTGACGACCTGCTTAACAGACTTAGACCCTGGTGCAAGCTCCCACACATAATCGTGGGTATACCCTCCAAGGAGCTCGAGTGAGTTTGGTCAACGTCAATTCCAGGTACCGTGAAGACTTTCCTTTCCACAGTCACCTCGGGTAAGAACCTAAAAAGATAAGCCACTAAGGTCACCACCAACAACAATAAATCCTAGGGGAACAGTCGAAAGTCTGATCCACACACAAGGGCAAGGTATCTAGCCCGCAATCAACTCAAAAGGTTTCGACTCATCATTATGGGTATACCTCCGAGTGATCCCCATAATAAATGCAATCTCTACACTAATATCAACAAAGAAGGGTGAGTAACTCTGCCAATATCAATGCGACCTAGTGTTTGACCCTTGTGTGAGAAGGGCTTCCCAGGACAGAATGTTGTGAATGGAATTTAACACTCCCTAACACAAGATGCTATTGTGTGTTTTGTGCTTTTGGAGAGTGTATCTCTCTTCCTACTCCAAAGTGCTAGCCTAGCTAAATGTTGGTGTAATAGAGCCCTAGAAAAGAGTTACTAGATAAATTTTATGATTACACAGTGTTATTAAGAGTTGTTGCTTACTCAAAGGAAACGGAAGTGAAACTTATGTTGTATGACTCTGACCCAACAATGCAAGGATGAGAATGAAATGTATCACTTTTTGTTCAATGAATCCTATGTATGGGAGAGAAAGAAAGTTTTCCAGATCAACCTTGAACTACAATGAAAAATTTCTTTTAAAATGCTAATGCAATAAATCGCATATCAAATGACAATTCTCTATGTGTCTTTTTCAATAATTTCAACAATCTCAATAATTTGATTTTCTATGTTTTCGAAAACGAAAATGATTTTTTGAAAGAAAAATTTTTGTTCACTTTTCAAAAAGGACCCACACTATGACAACAAGAGTTCAGAAAATCAAAAATCCAAATGAACAAGCAATGACAAACCCAATCAACTCTTTCAATGAAAACAAAAATAAAGAGCAAACCAATGTAGTCTTTTCAAAAGAAAAAGAAAAATGATCTTTCAAACAAAGCAAATGATAAAGACCAAGCAAATCAACTTTCTACTAATCACTGGTTCTTAACTAATCAAACACACTCAAATTCTGGAATCAGAGAGTATGGTTTTGCCAAGAAAAGTCAAGAAACGAAAGTCAAGACAAAAGTAACAAGAAGAGCCTTGAAATCCTAAGACTGTTCATGCACGCAAACGAAGACAAGAAAAATCTCAATCAATGGTCCAAGAAACTTTTATAAGGCAATCAAACTGATTTGGGCAGTTGAAAATACCAAAAATGAAATCCAAACTTTTTGGAAAATGGGGTTCCCAGGCTAGTTGTATTACACAGTGCGAGAATCATTGATTCTCGTAGGTAACCCTTGAGCAAGGTGCGAGAACCTCGCACTGAAACCTAAAGGCAGAGTGCAAACCCTACCAATTCTCGCAGGCTACAATGAAGTACAATGTGGGAATGCCTGAACATAATCAAAATTTTGGAAAATGAAGCAAAATTTAAAAAGGCCTCTGGACCTAGAGGGTCTCTCAGGATATCCTGAAGACTCAGAGATTGATAGACAAGGAGAAAAGTAAAACCAGATAAAATGGCCAAAAAAAAACACCAAAAGCCACAAAGAAAATGGGATTATTCCCCAGCAGAGTTGCTAATTTTGTTATTGGACAAATCTGTAAGTGTGGACATGAACTGATCTCCCTAAATCCACCTGGATCTAGAACAAAGCAAGACAGGACAATACTCTTTCCCTAAGTTTTGACTGTTGAATTGACTAGGAGGAAGAAAGAAGTAACATACCTTATTATCGCTTCCTAGGGTCTTTGTTGCTCCTTCTTTGCTTCAGTGCTCTTATAAAGTCCAGACCAAGACAACAAAAACCAACCAAAGTGAAGATCGCACAATATATTCAACAGTTAACCTATGTGTATGATCAAGGAATTACACAATAAAGTGGAAATAACTTTATGGGAAAGGGACATGCCACTGTATCATATTAATGGAAATTAAATATTACAACCTGAGCCTTGATGTCGCAAACTTCATTTTGATGGCCCTTGGCTCCGACACACACACTTGCTCAATCCTTGCATGAAGAAGATCAAATCTTCTTGATAGACTTGCTAGAGTCTCCAAGCTGTTGTTCAATGCTGAGTCCTCCACACAATTCTTTCACCAATTCTCCAATGAATCTTTCTTAACCTTTTCCATGAGAATTCCCTCAATATATAGGAAAGAATGAATTAGTTACTTGGATAAGAATGATCCCAAAATATCAGGGAATCCAGTACTAGGATAACCATTTGAATTCCAACCCATCCTTCTAGAATATTCCCTTCTAGAAGCATCGAGATTTCATCTTTTTCCTTGCTTTAGGAAGAGTCTGCACCCTATCAGTGCAACACAGTGCGAACTTCTCACACCCTGGCTTAAGTACTCCTACGAGAATAGGTCATTCTTGCAGGCAAATGTATTAGAATCCTGTGAACCTCCTTCAAAAATGGTATTTCTGGAAAGAGAAGAAAGTAACTTTTCTCAGGAGAAAGTTCTTATGAAGAGCTTGAGTACACCATCATCAATACATCATCATGATGACCAAAATCATGGGTAACACTCCTCCTACCTTATAGATTTTCCATGATGTTGGTATGTGTCCATTTCCCTATGGAAGTGAAAAGGAAATCTTGTGCACATGGTAAAAGCCGCAATTGCAGATGCGCAGCAAATAGGCGGAATTATAGTTTGATGTAGCAAGGGATATGAGTTTTAAGGAGAACCTTGAGTTTTTTAGTTCATAAGAAAGGTTTTCCTTTCAAACATCAACCAGGATCTTGAAACAGTAGTTGGAGGGTGAAATATTAAAGTTGGTAATAATGCGCATCACTGTGAAGATGACTAGCAAGCTTGGATGGGATATTTGCATATTTTCAGAGAAGAAGAGAGGTATCTGAGGGATTTCTTTGCATGGAAGATGAATAATTTTAAAGAAAAAACCAAATTAAATCACCACTCATACCTATTGTTGGGTTTTTATTTTGACGATTTTATTGCGATGATTGAATCCTTTTTGCACGGATATTATATATGATATTGGCCATTTTGAAGGAGTTTCAAAGGTTTTAATATCGATTCATCATGGATTCGCATCATGTATGTGTAATTGATGTTTTAACAATGATTTTGAGCTCAATTCATTTTAGTTCGATGTTTACAAAGATTTAATGCATGGTTTGTGTGTAACAAGGAAAAATCGTGGTCTGACCCTCCATTCGGTACCTTGTCCAGCACTTCATCCAACACCCCATCCGGTAGCGATCCAGCACTCCATCTAGCATGCGATCCAGCACTCATAGTGCACTAGAGCTAGCAGTTAGTACATTGGTAGCCTGTGATGGACGAATTGACGATCTGGGTTTTCTTCCCCCTCATGGCCTCCAAATACAGAGCTCGATACACCTCAGATTGGGTGGTTATGTTGATCATTGTGTGGCTCATAGATTTTCTAGAAGCTGACGTTGTTAGAAGCTCATTTAATGAATTTTCCATTTTTAGAGGAGGTTGACCCTTCCATTGGCCGACCTCTCGAGTTGTAATTTACCTATAAATAATAGTATCAGTGGCAAGACCAAAGGAAGAATTTTTAAGAAGAATTTCATTGTGTAATTCAAACATTTCTTTGCAAACTTGTGTTCCGGACTTCGTTTTTAATTAATGACATAATCGTGTTGAGTTAAGCCTGGGTTTTGTTGTTGAAGAGTAGCCACGACCTATTGGGGGGGGGCACCAGTGGTCTGGGTGATTTTATAGATATATATATTGTGTGATTTATTTGCTTAGTTAGAATTTCTATTTGTTTCCTTGTTGTATGCATTTTTGAGTTTCAGTTACTGTTCATCTTAAATATAAATTGATTATATAATTTGTCTTTCTTTAAATTGTAGATTGCTTATAGGAGTTGGTTATTTATAATGTTGTTTTTTTTTATTTCTTAGCAATGAATTTTCTTGTAGGATACTAAATTAGATAGTATATTGAAGTCTTAATTCGGTTTGGCAATTAAAACAGAGTATTACTTAGACATAGGATTAGTGTAAACATGGTTTTAATTTAGGATTGTTTGTAAGCTTTGATGGATTAATAGTTTCAAGTTTTTTAGTTGTAATCAAGATGAATTTAATTACCAGTTCAATTAAATCTTTGTAGATCTATTTTGTTCATTTCTTTTTCTTTAGTATGTTAGGATAGAAACAGATTTTGGGGTTACATTTCCTAAAAGCATTCTAGTTTTGAAATCTGATTTTTAATGATAGGATTAGTTCAGTTTAGATTATAAAATCTCAGTTATGGATTTGAATTGCAATCTTAATTAGAAGAGTGGATTTGAATTAAGATTTGTAATCATGAGTTCATGAGTTTATAGATTTGTTGGAATTAGTATAAGAGTGTTTTTAATTATTGATGATTGATGCATGAATTTTAGAGATCACATGGATTCCCAAGATACTTAGTGTTGCTTCTATGATGACAAACATTTCTTTAGATTGTTAGATTCACACTTTCCATTTCTATGTAGAATTCAACATTGAATTAATCCCTCTTGAACTGTCACTAATAGTCAGATGCCATCGTGATGTTATTCGGCACTGAAGACATAATCATCATCTTTGAATTCTCTTTTTCCTGTTATTGCAAATTAAGGATAGTTTTGATTAATTAGAATCTGAATACAGTCATGATTCTTTTTGGTTAAGTAGGTTAAGATTTCTCCTTTGAAAAATATAAATGATTATGAGTTCTCTTCAAGAATAGAGTTCACTTGTCGAAATAGTTTTGATAGGCTATTTGTCTACTTGCTCATTTGCTTAAAGATAGAAATATTAAAAGTAATTTACTTGTTGTTGCTTACTTAAAAAGGTTGAATAGATTAACTTTTTTAAAATAGGTTATGATTTACTCTTTTAGAAATAATCCATGAGTCAATTGTTTGAAGTTGCTTAGGGTAGATAGTTCAAGCTCATTAATAGGATTTGTTAATATATAAAAATAAAAAGATTCATCTCTTAAGTAGATTGATCCTTAGGTAGACCATCCCCTTAGTTAAATAATACTTCCATTAGATTTTCTTCCTTGCCTCATGCAGTGCCACAACTCTAAGTTTACTTACCCTGAGTTGACAATCTAATTGAGGGAATTAGTGCATATAGAATACCCATCATTTTTGGCGTCGTTGTCAGGGATTTTTCTTAAGGTAGGAAATAGTTAGGAAGTAGATCAGTTTGGTGGCGGGGGAAATTTAAGTCAAGAGGTAAGAACCTACACATTTGTTATAGCAGGTTCCCCCAAACCCAATGATAGTTTCTTTTTTGCATCCATGAACAAACCTAGGGACCCAAAGGGAAGATACATTAAAACCAAACCAAATATTTCGACCAAGTTTCCTTCTAACCTTTTTGGAGGAAGGAACACTCCACCCATAAACTCTGTAGATCAATACCRGAAACTAGGGGTTAGCTCAACCCAAAGATCTAAAGAAGTATCTAAAGAGACCAAAATAGGGATCACTACAAAGCAAAAAATTGAAGAACCAATATTAGTGGGACAAGACGCAAGACCACTCGAGCCTTCAATAGAACCATCCAACACCACCTTTGTTTTTTCACCACCATCAAGGGACACTAACTTTGTAGACATCATTGACCCTCAACAAGTGAATACTTTGCTTGGTAGTACAACCAATATAATTGTTTCCCAAGTTGAAGCAGAAACTTTGGCACTAATAGTTTCAACTAGCTTGAGTAAAGTCCCAAACATCCAAACAGTAGAAAGACTTTCCCATCGAAGGGATACCTTTCCTAGAAAAGAACCTTGGGATACTTTTTTATCTTCAAGGATAAAACAATTTAGGTACTCTCTCTTTGGAAACCAAACTAGTATGGATGATCAGGAGGATCAAAACCATGTAAGACATGAGGAGGGAGAATAAGTTGGAAACCAAACCGAAACCACCTTCGGGTTTCCAATTTTGGATACCACACAGAATGCCAATATGAAGAACATTCCACTCTCAACACTGCCCACCTTTTACGGTAAAAGTAGTGAAGACCTAGATACCTTCCTATTTGAGTTCGACATCTTGTGTAGGAGCTACAATTACTTACAACATGCCCAGAAACTAAACTGTTTTCTTGCCACCCTCAGGGATTCTGCATTAATATGGCTCATGGGGTTGGGAGAGTCTAGTATTAGGTATTGGGAAGGCATGAAAGATATATTTCTTAAAAAATACCAAGACTACTACAATTCCAAGGATTCTCATAATGATATTTTCAAAATCCAACAATTAGAGGATGAGAATCTCAAGGATTATATGGAACAGTGTGCTTCTATCTCACAGAAATCGAAGTACCATGACCTTCCAAATCATGCAATCCATGATATTTTTCTTAAAGGTATTTCTGAAGAATACCTAGAGACATTTAACTTGATGGAATCAGGTGACATATCCCATAAACCATTTGCTGAAATCTATGAAATGTTTAGGAATTACTCGAGGAGTAGAGCCAAAATGGGGAAGAGTGTTCAGTATCCTTATAGTAGAAACCTAAAATCAGTCAGTTCAAGTGGCATCACAAGGGTAGAGATAGGGAACCTTTTAGAGAAATTAAAAATATATATCTTAAGTACAATAGGTTCCCATTTGGACACCCTGAATATTAAAAATAAATAGGAGGAGGAGAATGCATCAATAAGCATATTTTTCCCAAGATGCAGGAGGACACATTCCTCAAGGGAATTTCCCTTAGATAATATTTCAGTTTGTGGCTTCTACATTGAAGACCACCCAACTAAAAAGTTCCCATCACTACCTAGTTTTTTATCCATCTACAGAAGTGAGGATCCTGGGGAATCCTCTTATGCACCTAGGAGGTCATGGCAGCCTATGATTCATCCTACATATCCAGATCTATAGCCTCAAGTTCCACCTTATTATCAACAACCACAATAGTGGAACTCAACTAGTTGGAAAAAAATCTCTACACAGTATCACCATCCTTGGCTACAAGGATGGAGAGGAGGGCATACCAAAGGAAACCCTCAAGCTCCACCTGTCCCTATGCCCACTCATCCTTACCACAAGTTTCCACCAAATATCCCACTACTTTTTCTAGGTTTTGTTCCCCCATGTTTGCAGCATATTCCACAATAACCCAAGAAATACCATAATACAATCTCCCCAAGACCGACATTATTACCAAAACAACCAGTGCCCAACCCCAATAAAAAACCAACTCAACCTCTTCATAATGTTGAGATGACATCCTTTCTGACGTTTGTTATTTCTATTGTTCCATTGTAGGAGATTCAACTAAGGTCAGGAAAATTTCTAGATAGGTAGAGGCCTTCATTAGTCATCCGAGAAGAAGAAGAAGATGAAACTCCCAAACAACCCATGGATGACACTAAGTGGGAAGACATTATCATTCCTAAAGACCAGGAACCCAAGCTTCCCCAAAATGAATATTCAAAAATTACAAAGGCCTCTCCTTATCCAAAAAGATTAGTGATTGAGAAACCTACCACCCAACCAAAATTTGACATTTTGAATGAATTGAAGAATATATGTGTCAAAATTCCCTTGCTACAAGCCATAAAGGACATTCTGATTTACAGTAAGGTGGTCAAAGAATTGTGTATTAAGAAGACAGGAAGGAAGCATAAGGATCCTCCAACAGTACATATGATAGGAGAACTCTCTAAGTACATATTAGAGAAGCCTAGGGTCACAAAATATGGGAACCCAGGGAACCCCATAGTAACAATAACCATTAATAAGGTTTCCATTGGAAACACTCTCATAGACCTAGGGGAAGCCATAAATTTTATGGTTGTTACTACCTTGGAGGAATTATAGTTAAAACCTCTTCTTAGACCTACCCCAACTATTTTGGAATTAGCAGATAAGAAAAAGGTTATACCTAAAGGAATATTGGATCATATCATAGTTACATTAGCCTCATGGGAGTAGCCACTAGACTTTCTAGTCATTCATTCAAAGAATCCTACCAAAGGGCATCCTGTTATTTTGGGAAGACCTTGGTTGGCCATAGCCAATGCATTTATTGGTTTTAGAGAAGGTTAAATGACCATCTCAAATGGAATTTCTAAACAAAAGCTCACCATATACCCATCAGCTCAACCTATCATGGAAAATATATGGTGGCTTGAATTTCCATACGAGAATGAGGACTGGGATGAACCTATGTTTCCAAGTGATCATTCTTGAGCAATTCAGGAGCAAACAATGAAAAATGTGCTAAACTAATTTATTTCTGCAATCAGTTGTGTTGATTTTCCACAATATTTTTCCCAATTTGAGTACATGTTTGGGGAAGAATTTCAAGAATAGTTGGACCCATCAACTTTGTCTTCGACATATTTTATTTTTGAGATATATGAGTCTGCCACATGTTATACCATGCCCTATGAGATTAGTCCAGAGAAATTTCTACATATAAACTCTAGACTAGATGCAGACCAACAATATCAATTAGTAAATGTCCTTAAAGAACAACCAGGGGAATTCATCTGGGAATACACCGATATAAAGGGTATACACCCTGACACATGCATTCATCACATATATACCTAGGCAGAAGTAACACATGTAAGGCAACCCTAGAGAAGGATGAACATGACACTCAAGGATATAGTAAAAGAGGAGATACAAAATTTATTGAATGTCGGATTTATTTATCCCATCTCCAATAGTAAATGGGAATCCCCGCTCTTAGTGGTTCCAAAGAAAGTAACTGGGAAATGGAGAATTTGTGTTGATTTCTGGGAGCCTAATAAGGCCACTCTAAAGGATTATTTCCCTCTTCCTTTCATTGACCAAGTCTTGGACAGCCTGTCAGGAAAGAAATAAGTATCCTTCCTAGATGGATATAGCAGGTACAACCAAATTCTCATAGTGCTCGAGGATCAAGACAAGACTATCTTCACTTATCCTTGGGGTACCTATGCCTATAGGGTCTTACCATTTGGTTTGTGTAATGTTCCTATCACATTTCAATGAGAAGTACTAAGGATATTTGATGATCTTATTCAAGTATCTATGGAGGTATACATGGAAGACTTTACAATATATGGAAATACTTACCAGGAAGCCCTAGATAATCTAGAAAAGGTCCTTATCAGATGTCAAGAAATGAACCTGTCCTTAAGTCATGAAAAATGTAAAATTTTGTTGAATTAAGGAGTGGTCTTAGGAAATCACGTTTCATCTGAAGGGATTAAATTCAATCCTTCTAAGATTGAGGTAATCATCAAAATTCCACCCCCCAAGACTCAAAAAGAGGTGAGAATATTTCTTGGACATGTTGGATACTACCGGCGATTTATTGAAAATTTCACAAAGATTGTTGCACCCATGTTTGGATTGTTAATAAAATATGTTGATTTTATTTGGAATGACCAGTGTCAAACCTCCTTTGAAACTCTAAAATATAAGTTATATGTGGCACCAATTATTAGGGGGGACAATTGGGCCCTTCCATTTCACATATCCACTGATGCCTCTAATACTGCAATAGGAGGAGTATTAGGGAAGAACGAACACCATCAGTCCTATGCCATTTATTTTGTGAGTAAGAACTTGTCTCCTATCGATTTAAACTATACAATAACCAAAAAATAATTCTTGGTAGTGGTCCATGCCATAAATAAATTTTGCAATTACATCACAGGATATAATGTATTTGTACATACATGTCACTCTGCCATTAAATGTTTCATGAATAAGCCCATTATCAATGGTCAAGTGACTAGGTGGTTGTTCTTATTGCATGAGTTCAATATCATGGTCCTTGACTGACCTGGAAAAGAGAATTGGGTAGATGATTTTCTTTCACGCATAAAACATGAGGGTGATGATAGTTTCCCAGATGACCATCTTTTTTCCCTCTTTGTAAATACTCCATGGTTTGTAGACATGGAAAATTATTTGGCTACTAGGAAGTTACCATCTCATTTTTCACCTCATGAAAAGTGTAGAATTATCATGCAAAGTGATAACTAATCCTAGGTTGGCCATGACCTTTTTCATATTGGTCCAAACTTGATTATTCATAGATGTGTCCTAGAAGATGACATACCAGAAATCCTAGGAATTTGTCATGATGGACCATGTGGTGGTCATTTTTCCGAAAAATGTACATCATATAAAGTGTTACATTCAGGTTACTATTGGCCTAGAAGTTTTAAGGATGTTGAAAAATATGTGGGGAGTTGTGATACTTGTCAAAGGATAGGAAGACCCGTGTCAGCTGATGAAATTCCCTCGCGTGCCCAAGTTATGATAGAACATTTCAAGAAATGGGTCCTTGACTTTGTAGGACCAATTTCATCCATGTCTCGTAATAAGAATTATATTTTGGTTTGCACAGATTATGCCACCAAGTAGGTAGAAGCAAAATCCCTATTTAGGGATACCGAAAAATATGTTGTTGAATTCATTTGTGAAGACATCTTTACCCGCTTTAGTGTTCCTTTTGAAATTGTTATAGACCAAGGCAACCAATTCACTTCCAAGTTGATGAGATAATTAACATAGAAATATGGTATCAAGAACTACAAGTCTTCTCCATATCACCCACAAGCTAATGGTCATGTAGAGTCCAAAAACAAAGTTATGGAAGTTATCTTAACCAATACTGTTCAATTACACCATCGGGATTGGGCTGATAGGATAACAAAGGTTTTGTCGGCATATCAAACCACCTAGAGAAGCCCCACTTGGCATACCCCTTACGAGTTAGTGTATGGAAAACAAGTACTTCTACCAATAGAATTCCAAGTAAGGAATTTTTGTATTGCCGCACAATTGGGATTAAACTTAGATGAGGCACAGAAACAACAAGCCCTACAATTAAATGAGTTGTATGAGATTAGGAAAGATGTTATCCAATGAACAATATTAGTTCAAAACCAAAGGAGCAAGTGGCATGACAAGTTTATTAAGAATAAACACTTCCAACCTGGTGATTGGGTTTTGTTGTTTGACTCCTGATTTAAAACTTTCAAAGGAAAAGTTACCACTCAGTGGTTTCCTTATGAGGTAGTCACCGTGTATTATAATGGGGTTGTTAAAATCAAAACAATTGATGATGGACAAGTCTCTTTCATACTAAATGGACACTGACTCAAAATTTATCACAGACCCATTTCCAAAGAAGATTTTCTACAGGTCATTTCAACTGACAAGGCATTAGACTTAGTAGATGGGGAATTTTCCCCCTGTTCTTGAACCTTTTTCTGAATTCCGACTGTACAAATGTAAATAATTTGAAGTATGTTGATAGACAATTCTAGAGATTTATACGGGTATTTATTTCAACACGAGTAGACAATTTAAAGGAGACAAAAAGGGAAGTATTTTCCTTCAAAAATATTGCTATATTTGAACCTTATTGTTTGCTAAGCATCAATTGAATAATGACTTGTTGTAATTAGCCATATTTTTGCAAATATTTCTATCTTCTTTTTCTCAATTCATCTTTAATGGTAGTATCTCTTAACCTCCACCACTAGAGGATATAGGGAAGAGATACCTTGACTATCAAACTTAGAGGTTACTCATACAATTTCCCCAAGAACCCTTAGTAAGTGAGTAAAGTATATTTATTAAAGAATAAAAAGGATTTTTGATTAGCGGTTAGCCTTCGAAACATCACTATAACTTAAAAAAAAAAAAAAAGAGAGAGTGAGTTGAGCCCAAAGATACATTTTTGTTCTTTCCTAATGGTACCATCCACTACACACTAAAAATTATTGATTATACCATATCTTTAGATAGGCTACGTCTGCTTAAGTACCCCTTACATCAGGACAGTCTATAGGGAATACATAAAGGAGAGTCATCCTCTAACATAAATATCATCCCAATCTAAAAAAAGAAAGAAACTTTTTTTAGATTTGTCTTCCCATATTCTTGCAAAAATCAATCTTTATATTAAAATATTAAAATATGGTGGACCACTCTTTGAGGTTGTAAGAGGCTAACCCGTCAGGATACTGAAAAAAAATTATGGCATGTGGTATGACTAGGTAAACCCATTGGAGTACTGAACAGGATTGCTGGCAACAACGTATTCTACCTAGCGAGGATGATAATATGACAAATAAATAATAAATAAAATTCCTAGATTTTAAACTTGTCTTGGTGTACGACATTACTTGTAGACAAAGGTGAAAAGAAGTATGTATGGTTAAGCTAAGGTCAATGAACTCCATAAATCTACCATTGGGAACTAACTTTAATACTATCCTAATACTCTCTCACCTACCTCTTCTTAACTATGTGCAGGATTTTCTATCCTATAGATGGGGCCATATTCTAATCGTCTCATCAGACTGATGTGTGAAATTTATCTCTACACTTGGGAAGTTGTAAATCTTAGGTTATTGGGAGAATTGATTTCTTCCTTATATTTTTTATTCTGAGGTGTCACAATAATTTTGAGTGGGGGAGGGGTTTCATGAGCTGACAAATGATAAACACTTCGTATCTATATATAATCCATGAGAAGAAGAAGTAGAATCTTTGTAAGGATAAATTATATTTCTTTCATGATATTCTGGGTTATTATATCAGCAGTTATTTTTATCGAAATGTTAAATTATATACCACTAACAAAATTGTGTGTTATAAGCATGATGTGCATTTCTTCGAAAGACCTCTTAACTGGTTCTTTGTGTCAATTACAAACTGTTAAAATATTCACTACAAATTTGTGTTATACGCCTATGGATAGAGGAACAGATTGTTTTATAGTGTACAAGAACGATGAAAAGGCAATTAATAGTGGATCATTCTATTCACACTTATCATGTCTATTCTCCTGTTCACCATGACTATCAAAAGTTTCCCAAGCTGAGTGTTATGGGTAAACATCCATTACAATTCGAACAAATTCCATTTGCATAGGAGTACCATATGAAGTTCCATATGGAGTGCCATTTGCAAGACCAGAAGGGGTTCCATATGGACAACTAGATAAAGCACCATATGAAGGGTCCGATGAGGTGTGCACATGTTGTAAGTGACCACGATGGAAAGTAAAAAATGGATCGTTTGAATTAATACGCTTGTTCACTGGTAAGATGAGATGGATTAAATGGAATGATGTTAAAATTTGCATTTGAAAATTAAATTAAAAAAATTTTCATGCATTTTTATTATCAAATGTCCAAGTCCAAGACTTGGACATTGATCTAATTCTCACACGATTACAATTTCCTCCAAAGGACAACCTTCGAAATTAAAATTTGGTGCAATAATGATCACACATGACAATCGTGTGTGATGAATTTTCTCATGAATTCAACCTATTTCCACCTTAGGCGCATTAAAAATTGGGGGTCTAGCTCCAATTTCCATATCACTCATCCCTGCTTAATGTGTCGTGCTCACCCTCTACCCAATTTTGTCCCTCTTCTAATCCTCTACATTGTAACCATGCCTAAATGTTATGATCCTTCCTCATATCTCGAGCTCCTGGTCATTCCTAAATTCATAGAGTGTAGGGAGATTTTCCTTCACGTGTGGTGGGGACCATTCTTGGCCTATTTGTAGGGCCACAATGATGGCATTTCACTACAATTTTCTCTCAGGTTCGATGGGAGGATGGTGCACGTAGGGTCTCTGGACTTCTTGGTCTCTGAGGAGTCAATTTCCTCAGCCACGAAATTGCCACAAGTTGGATATCATTGGTTTAAACACCACCAATTTCCACGGCCAAGCTACAACAGAGTTTTCAAACCTGAGTTTTAGAATTTTTTTGGAGATAAAGGGTACTCCAAAGAATGATCCTCTGATCATGATCATCATTACCAGGATTATCACTTGTGAAGGTAGATACTTTGTCTTCAAAGCTTGCCATTCTCATCTGTTAGCTCATTTCCAATTTAATAAGCCCCTAAATTTTCCTTTCTACTTCTTGAAAAGTCTTGAGAAAATGTCTTCCCAAGTACGAAAAAATGTGGCCAATCCTCATAACAGTCTATTCCAACACGACCTTATCAAATTGTTTGTCATATCCGAGTTGACAAAACAGGGAAATGCATGGGATGAATTCCTGTATCAATTCTCAAACCCATATCACAATCAAGACTAGCAAGAAATCAATTGATTTAGGGACTGTTACTCCATATAAGCCTCATTCTCCAAAAAATCCAAACTCTCCAACTCAAACTATCTCTCTATCTGAAAAAAAGACCAAGAAAATTGTTGATTCCCTTGCATCCTCATCAGGAAAGAAAACTAAAAATCCTACTGATAATTTTCCATTGCCCTCAACACCTATTAATCCTCAACCTAAGAAGTTACAAGATGCATTTAAGAAATATTTACCTTTAGTCCCTACAAATAGAAGAGGATCCAATCGGTTCAAAGGGGAATCTTTTCGAAGAAGTACCTGAAGTGCAAGTGGAAATCCTAATGTAAAACCCCCAGGAACTTCAGATCCTATCCAAGTGTATTATCATCATGAAATCCCCCATAAAATACTCAGAGAAGTTTCTGTAGAAGAGTTTGAGTCTGATAGAGAAGCAAATTATGAACATATTCCCTCTCACAAGCACTCTATTACTCCTACCTCTTAGATGCCTACATCATCTTCCAAAGTTGATAGACCTTCTACATCCATCAAGTGATCCAAGACCTCTTCTGAAACATCTGATCATACCCCAATTATTGAAAAATTACAACAAGAAAATGTTCAATTGCTTCAATAGTTGGAAGAGAGAAAGACTATGGATAGGCATCTCCATCATGACAATGCGATATTGCAAGAAAAAGCGAATTCTCTCCAATAATTGGTTGATCAAATGACCAATTCCAATCGCATCCTCTAGACACAATTGAAACATCATAAAAGACCCAAGACAAGGTCTCCAGGACAAGGGGGAGAAGCTTCTAAAGCTAATCGACCCCCTCCTTCACAAGTCTAGTTATGTCAAGTGATTCATTTTTGTTTGCAGCGGGACCTGCAAATCCTTAGGCGTGGGGGTAATGTTGGGTTCATATTTTGATTGTTTTATTGTGATGATTGAATCCTTTTTGCACCAATATTATATATGCTATTGTCCATTTTGAAGGAGTTTCAAAGATTTTTATATTGATTCATTGTGGATTCACATCAGGTATGTGTAATTGATGTTTTTACAATGATTTTGAGCTCAATTCAATTCAGATCAATGTTTACAAATATTTAATGCATGGTTTGTGTGTAACAGAGAAAAATCGTGGTCTTATCCTCCATCTGGTACCTCATCCGACACTTCATCCAGAACCCCATCTGATACATGATCCGATACTCCATCTGGCACACGATCCAACACTCGGAGCACACTAGAGTTGGCAGTTGATACATTGGTGGCCTATGATGGAGGAATTGTTGATCTGGGTTTTGTGCCCCCTCGTGGCCTCTAGCTATAGAGCTCAATACACCTCAGATTGGGAAGTTATGATGATCATTGAGTCGCTCACGTATTTTCTAGAAGCTAAAGCTATTAGAAGCTCATTTAATGAATTTTCCATTTTTAGAGGAGGTCAACCCTTCCAGTGGTCAACCTCTCAAGTTTTAATTTACCTATAAATACCACTATTAGTGGAAGGACCATAGGGATAATTTTTAAGAAGAATTCCATTGTGTAATTCAAACATTTATGTGCAAACTTGTGTTCCAAAATTCGTTTTTAATTAATGACAGAATCGTGTTGAGTTAATCTTGTGTTTTTTTGTTGAAGAGTAGCCACGACGTGAGGGGAGGGGGGGGCATCAATGGTATGGGTGATTGTATATATATGTATATATTGTATTTTATTTTCTTAGTTAGAATTTCTATTTGTTTCCTTGTTGTATGCATTTTTCATTTTTAGTTATTGTACATGTTAATTATAATTTGATTATCTAATTTGTCCTTCTTTAAATTTCATATTGCTTATAGGAGCTGGTTATTTATCATGCTATGTTTTTTATTTCTTAGCAATGAATTGTCATGTAGGATATTAAATTAGATAGTATATTGAAGTCTTAATTTGGTTTGGCAATTAAAACAGAGTATTACTTAGACAGAGGATTAGTGTAAACAGAGTTTTAATTTAGGATCGTTTGCAAGCTTTGATGGATTAATAGTTTCAAGTTGTGTAGTTGTAATCAAGATGAATTTAATTACCAGTTCAGTTGAATTTTCATATATCTATTTTGTTCATTTATCTTTCTTTAGTATGTTAGGATAGAAATAGATTTTGGGGTTACGTTTTCTAAAAGCATTCTAGTTTTGAAATCTGAGTTTTAATGATAGGATTAGTTCAGTTTAGAATATAAAATCTCAGTTATGGATTTGAATTGCAATTTTAATTAGAAGAGTGGATTTGAATTAAGATTTTTAATCATGATTTCATGAGTTTATAATTTTTTGGAATTAGTATAAGATTTTTTTTAATTATTGATGATTGACACATGAAGTTTAGAGATCACATGGATTCCCAAGATACTTAGTGTTGCTTCTATGATGGCAAATCTTTCTTTAGATTGCTTGATTCACACTTTCCATTTCTCTGTAGAAGTGAATATTGAATTAATACATCTTGAACTTTCACTAATAGACAGATGCCATCGTGATGTTATACGACATTGAAGACATAATCATCATCTTTGAATTCTCTTTTTCCTGCTATTGCAAATTAGTGATAGTTTTGATTAATTAGAATTTGAATACAGTGATGATGCTTTTTGGTTAACTAGGTTAAGATTTCTCTTTTGCAAAATAGAAATGATTATGAGTTTTCTTTAAGAATCGAGTTCACTTGTTGAAATAGTTTTGATAGGTTAGTTGTCTACTTGCTCATTTGTTTAAAGATATAAAGATTAAAAGTAATTTACTTGTTGTTTATTACTTAAAAAGGTTGAATAGATTAACTTGTTTAAAATAGGTTATGATTTTCTCTTTTAGAAATAATCCATCAATCCATTGTTTGAAGCTACTTAGGGTAGATAGTTCAATCTCATTAATAAGATTTGCTAATTGATAAAAATAAAAAGAGTCATCTCTCAAGTAGATTGATCCTTAGGTAGACCATCCCCTTACTTACACAATACTTCCATTAGCTTTTCTTCCTTGGCTCATACAGTGCCACAAATCTAAGTTTACGTACCCCAGGTTGAAAATTTAATTGAGGGAATTAGTGCATATAGAATACCCATCATTTTTGGCGTCATTTATGGGGAGTTGTCTTAAGGTAGGAAATAGTTAGGAAGTAGATCATTTCTAAAACTTGGCATTAGTTTGGTGGTGAGGGAAATTTAAGACAAGAGGTAAGAACCTACACATTTTTTATAGAAAGTTCCCCCAAACCCAATGATAGTTTTGTTTTTTCTTTCATGAACAAACCTAGGGACCCAAAGGGCACATACATTAAAACCAAACCAAACCTTTCGACGAAGGTTCCTTCTAACATTTTTGGAGGAAGGAACACTCCACCCATAAACTCTACAAATCGATACCGGAAATTAGGGGTTATCTCAACCCAAAGAGATAAAGAATTCTATGAAGAGACCAAAACAGGGAGCACTATAAAGAAGAAAATTGAAGCATCAATAGTAGTGGGATAGGAGGCAAGACCACTCGATCCTTCAGTGGAACCAGCCAACACCACCTTTGTTTTTTCACCACCATTAGGGGACCCTAAATTTTTAGACATCATTGACCCTAAACAAGTGAATACTTTGTTTGGTAGTTCATACAATATAATTGTTTTCCAAGTTGAAACAAAAACTTTGGCACCAATAGTTTCAACTAGCTTGAGTAAAGTCTCGAACATCAAAACAGTAGAATGACTTTCCCATCGAAGGGATACCTTTCCTAGAAAATAACCTTGGGATACTTTGTTATATTCAAAGATAAAACCATTTAGTTACTCTCTCTTTGTAAACCAAACTAGTATGGATGATCAGGAGGATCACAACCATGTAAGACACGAGGAGGGAGAAGAAGTTGGAAACCAAACCCAAACCACCTTCAAGTTTCCAATTTTGGATACCACACAGAATGTCAACATGAAGAACATTCCACTCTCAACACTGCCCACATTTTATGGTAAAAGTAGTGAAGACCCAAATACCTTCCTATTTGAGTTCAATATCTTGTGTAGGAGCTACAATTACTTACAAGATGCCCAAAAACTAAAAAAATGTCTTGCCACCCTCAAGGATTCTGCATTAAGATGGTTCATGGGCTTGGGAGAATACAATATTAGGTCTTGGGAAAGCATGAAATATATATTTCTTAAAAAACACCAAGACTACTGCAAGTCCAAGGATTCTTGTAATGATATTTTCAAAATCCAATAGTTAGAGGACGAGAACCTCGAGGATTATATGGAACGGTTTTCTTATATCTCATAGAAATAGAATTACCATGACCTTCCAAATGGAAAAGTCGGGGATCTTTTCCTTAAAGGTATTTCAAAAGAATAACTAGAGACACTTAACCTGATGGCATCAGGTGAAATCTCTCATAAACCATTTTCTCAAATATGTGAAATTGGTAGGAATTACTCGAGGAGTAGAGACAAAAGGAGGAAGAGTGTTTGGGATCCTTATATTAGAAACCTAAAAGAAGTTAGTTCAGGTGGTATCACAAGGGTAGATATAGGGAACCTTTTAGAGAACTTCATAATGTATATCTTAAGTACAATTGGTTCCCAATTGGACATCCTAAAGATTGAAAAGAAATAGGAGGAGGAGAATGCAGAAATGATCATATTTTTCCCAAGATGCAAGAGGAATCATTCCTCAAGGGAATGCCCCTTAGATAATATTTTAGTTTGTAGCTTCTGCACTGAACACCACCCAACTGAAAAATGCCCATCACTACCCAGTTTGTTATCCATCTACAGAAGTGGGGATCATGGGGAATCCTCTTATGCACCTAGGAGGACATGGAAAACTAGGAGTCATCCAACATACCTAGATCTATAGCCTCAAGTTCCACCTTATTATCAACAACCACAATAGTGGAACTCACCTAGTTGGAAAAACTGGTCTACATAGTATCACCATCCCACTCATCCTTACCCCCAATTTCCACTAAACAACCCCCTACTTTTTCTAGGTTTTGTTCCCCCACGTTTACCGCATATTCCACAACAACCCAAGAAATACCATAATACAAGCTCCCCAAGACCAACATTATTACCAGAACAACCAATGCCCAATCCCATTAAAAAAACCAACTCAACCTCTTCACAATGTTGAGATGCAATCCTTTCAGACGTTTGTTATTTTTCTTGTTCCATTGCAAGAGATTCAACTAAGGTCGGGAAAAGTTCTGGATAGGTAGAGGACTTCAATATTCATCTGGGAAGAAGAAGAAGATGAAATTCCCAAACAACCTGTTAGTGTCAGAAGTCACTCCTGGATTGTGGTAGGAGAAGAGCCTAATGCCCATCAGTTTTATGTCATGATTGGTATATAAAAGGGTGATCGAATGGTTGCAAACTGAGAAGAATATCATCTTAACTCAAAATCATGGGTCAGGCTATGCAGAAGTAGGTGAGGTATTGATCTAACTTCAATTAGTAAGTTGTAATAAGGGTTAGTAGGAGAAATACCTCAGAGAGAAACTGCAAAGGTCTGTTGTAGGCATCAAACTTCCAACAACCCATAGAAGAAAGAACAAACAATGAAATGTGCCAGGATGACATAGTTACAGTAACACAGTGATCATACTTGCATCACGATGGCTACTGTAACAATTCGCTTGAATATTTCAATGAGATACTCAGTCTAAGAGGAAGAAAAAGACAAACGAGATTGATTTAAAACTGGTGAAAACACTGTCATGGTCAAACATACATCACACAACATAATTTCCCTTTACTAGACCTGCCAATTCTGAGTGTCTTAAAACAAATCTTACAGAGAGATGGAGAGAAGACGACTTTCATTAAACAGGAGGTCTCAGATACAACTCATAACCATAGAACCAAAAATTTTATTAAAGCTTTACAATTCGAGAACATAGCTCAACCATCGATCCCCTTCAAAATGGAAAAAAAAAACTTCATATACTTGGAGCAAAGCATAGCAGGAGATTCTAGTTACTGCATTGAAGGCATTATGTCTGTATGTTTACTAGAAGACTATGCATGTAGTATATGGTCCATCACGCACTTCAGTCAGATGCCACCGTGTTCCAGAACAAGCCTACAAGGAGTTTACAAGCTGACAGTCCTCTCTTGGACTTTCCATTTATGGTGGAAACAGTGTCCACCCACCACCAACTATTTCAATAATTGCTTCATTGGCATCGTAAATGGCCCTGGTCAACTCTACGCCTTTAGGATGTGGAGGCTTCTCATGTTGCCACCTCGATCTATTAAACAGATTCATGGTAATACATGGAGGAAAACACGATAACTGGGGCACCTGACGAAGAGCGGCGGATGAGAAGTGACCAAACAGGGATGATTTTGCATATTAGATGTGGAAGTGAGATGAGGAGAGGCCAGAGGACTAATGTGGCAGATCTTGTGGGGGCCACGGAGATACGGTGGTGGGATGTGATTTGTCGAAGGGGAACACATCTCCTATGATGGGATGACATGATAGGGAGAGGCACAGGTGTGGGAAGACAAGAGGGAGTGAAATGAAAAATGATATGCAATGAGGGTGAGTGGAAGGTGAGTGTGTCCTAACGAGACAAGGGGGAAATGAGTGATGTGACTAGTGGACAAGAGGCCTAGTGGAACACAGGTGGCAAGAGGAGGGGGGTGACACAAGAAGGAGGTGCCACGATAGCAAAGGGGTGCACAATGGGAAACCTCCCATATCAGACCCCCCCCCCATCATTAAAGGTAGAATGGTAGGGGGGGTCTAGAATGGGACCTCAACCATAGATTTGGGCGTGGCTCACCTAACCCTTCAAATCTGCACACGGGAAAACTGTCATATCAGACTCCCCCCCACCCATTAAAGGTAGAATGACATAGGGTCTGAAATTGAATCTGGACTGAAGATCTGGGTGCGCATATTCTGACCGCCTAGATCTATGTGCTACATAATCCAAAGTGCTTATGCACCCCTGACTTTGGATAAGTGGGTTTTTGACCCATTCTATGCCACTTTTTTGTTGAAGGGGACACTATGTAGGAAAACACCTCGCATACAAGATTATGTGTTAATATTAGGCTCCATGGGGGATGGCTTTCTCCCTGTGATATGCCAAGAACTATTTTTCATATTCAGTGCCCTGTTATTAGGCTATGGAGTCATTATTAAAAATGAAAGATAAACTAAAAAAAAAAAATTACAAACACAGAGGAGCCATGTGTGACTCAAAAGAAACATTTCTTCATAAAATGCCCATTCATGGGGCCATTGAAAAATTCTTCACCCTCCAAATCCTGCAACCTATAGGTATTATTTGAAAACACTCCAGCGACCTTGAAGGGCTCGATCCATAGGGCTTCGAATTTTCCATGTTTTCCCTTGTCCTGCTTGGGGGAATCCCATTTAAATACCAGATCTCCTAGTTGGAAATCCTCTTTCTTGACCCTCCTTTCAAAGACCTACTTGATCTTCTGTTGATTATTGTGAGCTTTGTTCATTACCTGCTCCCTGGTCTACTGCACTTCCACCATTTTATGGATTCTTCTAACCATATGATTTGGCTCTCCTTCATAATCTTTAAATAATTTTGCAACAGGTAGAGCTAGATGAGTGGGAAAAATAGCTTCTATCCCATAAACAAGTTGAAAAGGAGATATGCCCAGGGATTTCTTAGTTATCACTTGATCAACCCACAAAGCAAATTTGAGTTTTGAGTCCCAGGCCTACTTATTATCTTCCAACAATCTTTTAATGAGCTTAATCAGGCTTTTATTGGAAGACTCTGCTAGTCCATTTCCTTGTGGATAATAGGGAGTGGAATGAACCAGTGAAATCTCAAACTGCTCACAGAACCTCACCAGAGGCTCAGACCTAAAAGATGCAACATTATCAGTGACAATTCTGCTAGGGCGTCCAAACCTTGCTATGATATCCTCTAGGAAGTTGATGATAACCTTGTGTGAAGCACTCCTGATGGGGATAGCTTCTATCCACTTGGTAAAATAGTTAGTTGCAGTCAGTATCCATCTGTGTTGGCCACTTGAGGAAGGATGAATCTCTCCAATGAAGTCCAACCCCCATTGTTGAAAGGGTGTTGCAACTACTACAGGTTTTAGTGGTAGATATTTGAGTTGTTGATTTCCTGAGAACCTTTGGCATTTGATGCAGGCTCTCACCTCTCTACAGACATCAGTGAATAAGGTGGGCTAGTAGTACCCAACCCTAAGAATCTTGTGGGTCGTGGTCTTCCAAAAGTGGTGTCCCCCATAGAGGCTACTATGGAAGTCAAATGTCACTTTATGGGCCTCCTTTGGATTCAGAAACCTTAGAAACACCCCTAGAGGGTCTCTCCAATACAAGAATTGGTCAATAATGAAATATTTGATTGCTTTGAGCTTTAAATATCTTGCCTTACTCTTCCCTATTTTATCAGGGGGCTTTAATTCTAGCAGAAAATATATGATATCTCTATACAAGGTGCACTCTGCTAGTGGAGGACTGTCTTGAGGATTGCCATCGAACAATTCAACCTATTGATTTCGTGAACAATCATTGATGAATTTAACACCCAAGGCTTTGCAATTTGATTCAGCCAGCATCTTGGCTAAGCCCTACCCTTTAACCAACTTGGTTGGCCTAATCTCCAGGTCAAACTCAAGGATCTTGGTAATCCACTTGCTTATTTTCCCCTATATGTCAGGATGAATGAGAATGTCCTTCACAAAAGCTAAAGGAACATATGCAATGGTTTTTGAATGAAGAACATAGAATCTGAATCCTTTAAGGACCTTAACCAAGGCATAGGCTTGCTTCTCCATGATGTCGTATTTGACCTCTGAATCTCTTAATTCCCTGTTGAAAAATGAAATGGTTTGCTCTAGCCCTTCAATATTCTTCTGTAATAGAACAGTTGCTACTGTATCAAAAGAAGCAAAAGAAAAAATTAGGAAATCCTTGGAATAATCAGGACTAATCAACACAGGTGCCTCTGTTAAAGCCTTTTTTATTTGGAAAAATAATTCCCTAGGTTCAACAATCCATTTTACTTAATTTCCCTTTATGAGCATGGTTGTGGTGTGCTTCACCAACTCAGCAAAATTTGATACAAATCTCCTCAGAAAATTAATTTTACCCAGGAAATATTGGACCTCTTTCTTGGATCTGGAAAGTGACAGGGTTTGAATTGCCTTCACCCTGCTGGGATAAACTCTCACTCCCTCTGCTGATACTATGGGATCAATTCTCACTCCCTCTGTTCAGGTTCCTGAAATCAACACAAATCTTGATTTATCCACTCTTCTTTCTTACTGGCACCAGATTAGCCACCCACTTAGAATATCTCAAAGGGACTATGATTTGAGCATCCAACAACTTATTTACTTCTTTCTCCATGACAGGAAGAAACATCGAATTAATCTGTCTTAACTTCTTCATGAATGGCTTAGCTTCTTCTTTGAGTGGGATATTATGTTCCATGACAGTTGTGTCATATGTCTTGAGGTCTTCATAGGTCCAGGCGAACACATCAGAAAATTCTTTTAATAACTCAACATATTCATCTCTCTGCCCCTTTGACAGTTTGCTTGAAAACTTGAAGAACTTTGGATCCTCCTCTATGCCAATATTTCATTTAGTTACATCAACATTCCCATTTGAAACCTCACCCTTCATTGCCACATCATTCCCATCGAATAAACTTTCTAAAGGAACCAGCCCCTTTGGAATGTGATTTCTAGGCAATTGAATAATACTCTAATTAGCAATTTTATTTAAAAATACCTCAGGGTGCATATCACCTTTGAGATCAGGATCTTGATCAATGTGCAAGGTAGAGAACTCATCAACAAACTCGAGGAATTTTATGATTTCAAGATCATCCTCAAACACCTTCCAATGCTTGATATTGTCCGGTACAGATGGCCTATATCTTATCTCAACATCATATTTGATCTTAGGTGGCAGAGGTATCCTAAACTGGCTAGCTGAGACAGCTAGGGAATCAGCCAAAGTATTTTCTTCTCTTGGAATAAAAGAGATGTTGAAATATGAGAAGAAATTATCAATCAGGTCCCACACCTCATTTTGTAACTTCTGAGTTGAGGATGTTTATCCCGATAATCATTTCTGACCTGTTGGACTATCAACTTAGCATCTCTTAACACTGGTACCTCTTTAATTCCCATCTTTTTTGTAGCCCTTAAACCTAAAACAAGAGCTTCATATTCTACTACATTATTGGTGGTTTCAAACTCTAGCTTGTATGATAGGGATATGGTTTCCTAACAAGGCAATACAAAAACCACTCTGGCATGAGCACCTTCACTAGAAGAGGCTCCATCGAAGAACATCTTCCACACAGAGGTAGTTGGAGGAGGTATTTCCTGATCAGACAAGGGTTTCTTTCTAATTTCAAGAGGGACTTCATGAGCATCGGTAAGATGTAACAAACTAGACCCCAAATCCATGTCAAGTGCATAGATATGATGGTTAGTGGGGTTTGCTTTGTCACTGACAATGTAGGCCAACTAAGCTTCTCTATAAAATCTTTTGTGTTCTCCTCCAAAAACTGGAATAGTGGCATATGTGAGGTCCATTTTTAATGTTCTTCCAAGCTTTTTAATCCAAGATCTTGACAACATCATGCCAAACTTGGGGGGAACATCCGCTACCACAATGTCCATGACCACATGCTTCATTGGAAGCTGAAATAAAGACACCCCTAGGTCTTTGATGACTCCAAGACATTGCACCCTCCTTGAATCAAAAGAGTACAAATCATGATAGGCCTTGGTCACTTCCAGTCCCAATTCTTCCATGACTATTTTGGGCATGAGGTTATAGGAAGCCCCTGAATCCATCAGGTAGTTATGTAGCACCTTATCATGTATGTTCAGGGATGTGTATAAGGGAGGGGATGAATCATCTTTATCTTCTACCATGGGACCTAGGATGAAAGTTGGCTTTTCATCTTGGAGATTTACTGAGTCTGTGGTAAGCTAAGGTGGCTCGAACAACAATAGTTTGGAGAGGGACCTTTTGAAATATTCATTTTTAACAAGTTCTGAGAGGGGTACGGGAATTATGATATTTTGAATTTCATTCTCAAAACTAAAGGAGGAAGGAGGATTAGGAATTTCCCTTACCTCTAATACAGGGTCTTTTGTTGTTGGCGAGAGGTTCTGAGTTTTATTTTCTCGGGCAGTGTTTGTTGTAGGCTTAGCAGGTTTTTCTGCTATGAGGGGCTGATCAGACTTCTCTTCTTTATTCTTTGATCTGAGATTGTATTTGTTAGAACTGGTATGATGGGAATTCCCCCCTTTACTCAACTCATTTATTTGACTGTTCATAATGGATTCTTCATATGCAGATTGAGTCAAATGGGGAAAAGGGGAGGTGTCTTCAATACAGTGAATTTCAGGGTCAATCTCCTCTTCTTCCCTCTCTTCATTAGTGACAAGGTTATTCTAGAGGGGGGTCTGAATCCTTTGATCATCCCTATCTCTGTTCCTTTGTTCCCTTGGCATAATCTGAGGAACATTATTGTTAGGCCTCTTGAATTTTCCTATGTTGTCGGTGTTTTGAGGATTTATGTATGTATGTTTCCCCTCCATTTTTATTTTCTCCATTTTTGCAGACAGAGTCTTCACCATATTTATCAATTCATCCACTTGAGGGTGAGATGCAGAAGAACTGGAGGTTGATGCCTCAGATTTCTCTCTTCCACTGTCTTTGTCAAATTTACTTCTGATCCTATTAATTGCCAACACATTTGATTCTACTTCCAAGGCTACATCTTGCATGTTAGCCAGGGAAGTGGCTCTTCTTTCTCTAAGTAGGAGGCAAAAAATGGGGTCAAAATCACTAGCATAAGTAATTTTGGCAGAGACTTCTGAGGGTTTGATCTCAGCAGGGATCTTATTGTACATCTTATTGAATCTTTTGGAGAAGTCAGAGATAGACTCTCCTTCCTTCTTCTTCAAGGACCCAAATTATGTCATGTAATAGATGGAATCTTTTTAATCTCCCCACTCTCTCAAGAAGGATTTATCCAGAGCCTCAATCCCAACAATATATCCAGGGGTCAGTCCCCTAAACCATTTCCTAACCTCACCTTCAAGGCTCTGGACAAAGACTCTCATCCAGACATCTTCATTTTCAATGTTTAGGTTGTCTGCATAACTGTAGAAGGAAGCAAGGTGCTCTTTAGCAATTATGTCTTCCTCTCTAATGAATTTAGGAATATATTTCAAGTAATCTCCATCAAGGAGAGGATTGACTAGTTGAAGTAGGACTAGAAGGGAATATCTAGCAGCCACTATGGCATCCATTCTATTACTAGGGTGATTGGCTCCTGCCATAGGGATATTAGGTGGAGGAGAATTAGGAGGAGACATGGATCGAATAGGGGAGAGAGGAGTTGAACATGTAGGAGGAAAAGGGAACAACAAAGGATTTGAATAAAAGGCTATAGGAATTAAAGGAGCAGAGGGTTGGGTTAACACCACAGCAGCAACAGTAACCAGAGGAGGGGTGTTAAAGCCCAGGGTAGGAAACTCTCCTAAGTTCCTGGGTCTAGACCAAGTTGTGATGTCAGGGGAGATAGGAGTGACAAGAGTTTGTCCCTCCAATGTAAGACCAGGGGAAGGAAACTCAGTAGGAACACTCCCAAAATTCAGGAAATGAGAAACTTTAGTAAAGGGTATGCTAGGAAACTGAGAAGCAGGAATGGGAGTTTCTAACAGAGGGCAACGAGAACTATCAGAAATACCTAGTTCAGAAATAGAATTTCCTTCCTTGAGGGCCTTTCTCTTTCTGATAAGATTCTCTGGATTGACTTTAGATGTTGCTAAAGGAAGCTTTGGAGTAGATCTCATGTGTCTACATCTGGAAGCCACAACTGAAACAGTAGGTTCACCACAGTGGAGTCATCAAAATGGAGTCGTTAGGTGCACAGTAGAAATATTCAAGGGATCTAATGCTTGATGCACCTTTAGAATCATAGGCTCAAAGTCATTCAGTTCCAGGGAAAATATTCAACTTCATCCCCGACAGCGGCACCAAAAAATGTTAGCGTTAGAAGTCACTCCTAGATTGCAGTAGGAGCAGATCCTGATGCCCATCATTTTTATGTCACAATTGGTATATAAAAGGGTGATTGAATGGCTACATACCCAAAAGAATATTGTTTTAAATCAGAATCCTAGGCCAGGCTATGCACAAGTAGGTGAGGTCTTGATCTAACTTCACTCAGTAAGTTGTAATAAGGGTGAGTAGGAGGAAGAATTCAGAGAGAAACTGCAAAGGTCTGCTGTAGGCATCAAACTTCCAACAAACAATAGAAGAAATAACAAACACTGAAATGTACCAAGATGACACAGTTATAGTAACACAGTGATCATACCTGCATCACGGTGGCTACTGTAACAACTCGCTTGAATATTTCAATGAGCTACTCAGGGTAAGAGGAAGAAAAAGACATAGGAGATTGATTTAAAATTGGTGAAAACATTGTCATGATCAAACATACATCACACAACATAATTGCCCTTGAATAGACTTGCCAATTCCAAGTGTCTTAAAACAAATATTATAGAGAGATGGAGAGAAGTTGACTTTCATTAAAAAGGAGGTCTCAGATATAGCTCATAACCAAAGAACCAGAAATTTTATTAAATCTTTACAATTCGGTAACATAGCTCAACCATTGATCCCCTTCAAAATGGAAAAAAAAAACCTTCGTATACTTGGAGAAAAGCCCAGTAGGAGCTTCGAGTTATTGCATTGAAGGCATTACATCTTCATTTTTATTAGCAAACTATGCATACAGTATTTGGGCCATCATGCACTTTAGTCAGATGCCACCGTGTTCCAGAATGAGCTTGTAAGGAGTTGACAAGCTAACAGTCCTCTCTTGGACTTTCTATTTATGGTGGAAATGATGTCCACCCACCACCAACCATTTCAACAACTACTTACTTAGGATAAAAAATGGCCCTGAACAACTCTGGGCCTTTGGGACATGGAGGCTTCTCATGCTACCGCCTCGATCTGCTAAACGACTTCATGGTAAGATGTGGAGGCAGACATGATAACTAGGGCACCTGACAGGGAGCGGTGGATGAGTGGTGACCAGATAGGGATGATTTGGCATTTTATATGTCAAAGTGAGATGAGGAGAGGCCAGAGGATGAATGTGGTAGATCTTGTGGGGGCAACGGAGATACGGTGGTGGGATGTGATTTGTAGAAGGGGAACATGTCTCCTATGACGAGACGATGTGATAGGGAGAGGGACAGGTGTGGGAAGACAAGAGGGAGTGAAACGGAAAATGATATTCTACGAGGGTGAGTGGAAGGTGAGTGTGTCCTAATGAGCTAAGGAGGAAATGAGTGATGTGACTGGTGGACAAGATTCCTAGTGGAACATAGGTGGAAAGAGGAGGGGGACGATGCAAGGAGGAGGTGCCACGATAGCAAAGGGACCCACATTGGAAAACCACCCATATCAGACCCCCCCCCCACCCATTAAAGGTAGAACGACAAGGGGGGTCTGTAATTGAACCTGGACCGAATATCTGGGCATGCATATTCTAATCGCCCATATATACGTGCTGCATAATCCAGAGAGCTTATGCACCCCCGACTTAGGATAAGTGGGTTTTTGACCCATTCTTTGCCACTTTTTCACCGAAGGGGACACTTTGTAGGAAAACACCTCGCATACAATATTATGTGCTAACACAACCCATGAATGACACTAAGTGGGAATATGTTATCATTCCTAAAGACCAGGAATCCAATCTTCCCCAAAATGAATCTTCACAAATTACAAAGGCCCCTCCTTATCCAAAAATATTAGTGATTAAGAAACCTACCACCCGACTGGAATTTGACATTTTGAATGAATTGAAGAATATCTGTGTCGAAATTCCCTTTCTACAAGCCATAAAGGACATTCTTATTTATAGTAAGGATGTCAAATAATTGTGTATTAAGAAGCCAGGAAGGAAGCATAAGGATCCTCCAACAGTACATGTGATAGGAGAACTCTCTAAGTACATATCAGAGCAGACTAGGGCCACAAAATATGGGAACCCAAGGAAACCCATAGTAACAATAACCATTAATAAGGTTCCCATCAGAAACACTCTCATATACCTCTGGGCAGCCATCAATGTTATTATTGTTATTAACTTGGAGGAATTATAGTTAAAACCTCTTCTTAGACCTACCCCAACTATTTTGGAATTAGCAAATAAGAAAAAGGTTATACCTGAAGGAATCTTGGATGATATCATGGTTACATTAGCCTCATGGGAGTACGCAGTAGAATTTCTTGCCATTCATTCAAAGGATCCTGCCAAAGGGCATTCCGTTATTTTGGGAAGACCTTGGTTGGCCATAGCCAATGCATTTATTGGTTGTAGAGAAGGTTAAATGACCATCTCAAATAGTATTTCTATACAGAAGCTCACCATATACCCACCATCTCAACCTATCATGGAAAATATATGGTGGATTGAATGTCCATACGAGAATGAGGACTAGGAAGAATCTGTGTTGCTAAGTGATCATTCCTGGGCACTTCAGGAGAAAACAACAAAAAATGTTCTAAACCAGTTTATTTCTGCTATCACGTGTGTTGATTTTACAGAATATTTTCCCCAATTTGAGTACATGTTTGGAGAAGAATTTGAGGAACATTTGGACCCATCAACTTTGTCTTCAACATATTTTATTTTTGAAATAGATGAGTCTGTCACATTTTATACCATGCCCTATGAGATTATTCCAGGGAAATTTGATCCGGATTATTTTCGGCACGAAATGAGAGCGAAGATATAATAAATAAATGCATAGAGATATCGCGTATATCCAGTAATATAACAGAAATATATCAGAGACGCAACCATAAATACATAGATACAGTAATACACGATTTCTATTAATGAAAGAAATGTACAGAGACTATAAAAATACAGAGTGAAAGACTCGCTAGAATGGTGGCAGCTTATCTCTGAGAAGAGATGTGACGGCTACTCGCATTCGCAAGAAGATGGTTACAATGAGGATCTGGAGGCCTTTTTACAATAATCGGGAATTCTAAAAGTCCTAGACATCCAAAAAACCTAACCCTAGGAGATGAAGCGCCAAAAGTCATGTGGGCCCCGTTTGGGTAAGTTGGTGCATCAACTTCCCGGGGTCGTAACTTTTGCATACGATCTCCATTTTAGGTGTGTGATAGCTCGTTGGAAAGGTATCACCGAGGAGATTCATTTTGGGGGATCAATCATGCCTTCGTCTATCATTAAGAACCTCTATATCGAAAAAACTTCATTTAGGCCCTCAAAATGGCCCCGGAAGTTAAGACCTGCTAAAAATAGTAAATTGCTAAAATGGCCAGAAAACTGTTTTGAGCCATTTGGAAAAGGTGGGTGACCCTCGATATCTACCTGGATCAATCCTCCCTCCTTAGGAAGCAATGGTCTCCATTGTGTTGAGTTCCCGGGGGAGAGGGAAAAGCATTTGTTGAATCTGCATCTTGGTGGGCTGCTTGTCTTGCTGGAGAAGTCACGTTGCTTAGTTTGTGGAAATCTGTCACGAACCTATGGCTGGAAGGTTTGGACCTTTTTAACCAGTCTGGCTATTTTATATGACTGTGTGCAAAAGGAATCTTCGTGCTTTTCTGCAACCTTGTCGACCTGCTTCTGTTGGATAGAAGGTGCTTTGGCCGAAGCTGTGGTGGCTGCAATATCCTTTTTTTCACCCTTTGAACAGATTATGGAGAAGATGAATTTTCTAGTATGATATACTACCTTGCAGCACTGTTTAGGTTGGGCAGTAGTTGGAACTACCTCTGGTATCCTGTAGAGATGACCCTCCAGAGTAATAATGACACTACAGGGTCGAGACTCATAGATAGCATGGTGTATCCACATATATGGCTGGCCCAAGAGAACATCACAGACATCCAGTGGGGCAACATCACATAATACCTCATCCTTGAAGGGTTGGATGCCGTATGACAATCGACACTGCTGGCTAACATGAAGATCTCGTCCTTGGCGAA
>ML789488.1:131789-147436 GCA_009831015.1 Picea engelmannii | reverse complement strand
GAAGAAGTAACACACGTTAGGAAACCCCAAAGAAGGATGAACTCGACACTCAAGGATATAGTAAAAGAGGAGATACAAAATTTATTGAATGTTGGATTTATTTATCCCATATTCAACAGTAAATGGGTATGCCCACTTGTAGTGGTTCCAAATAAAGTAACTGAGAAATGGAGATTTTTTGTCAATTTATGGGAGCTTAATAAATCCATGCTAAAGGATTGTTTTCCTCTTCCTTTCATTCACCAAGTCTTGGACACCCTGTCAGGAAAGAAATACTTGTCCTTCCTAGATGGATATAGTGGGTACAACCAAATTCTCATAGCACCCAAGGATCAGAACAAGAATACCTTCACTTTTCTTTAGGGCACCTATGCATATAGGGTCTTACCATTTGGTTTGTGTAATGCTCCTATCACATTTCAATGAGAAATACTAGGGATTTTTTCTGATCTTATTCATGATTGTGTGGAGGTATACATGGAAAAATTTATAGTATATGGAAATACTTACTAGGGAGCCCTAGATAATCTAGAAAAGGTCATTATCATATGTCAATAAATGAACCTATCCTTAAGTCATGTAAAATGTAAAATGTTGTTGATTGAAGGAGGGGTCTTAGGACATCACATTTCATCTGAAGGGATTAAATTATATCCTACTAAGATTGAGGTAATCATCAAACTTCCACCCCCCAAGACTCAAAAAGAGGTGAGAATCTTTCTTGGACATGCCAGATAGTACTAGTAATTTATTGAAAATTTCACAAGGAATGTTGCACCCATGTTTGGATTGTTAATAAAAGATGTTGATTTTCTTTGGACCAATCAGTGTCAAACTGCCTTTGAAACTCTGAAAGTTAAGTTATCTAAAGCCTCTAATACTGCAATAGGATGAGTATTAGGGTAAAAATAAGACCATCAGTCCTATGCCATTTATTTTGTGAGTAAGAACTTGTCCCCTAACGAGTTAAACTATATAGTTACCGAAAAGGATTTCTTGGCAATGGTCCATGCCATCAACAAATTTCTCCATTACATCACAGGATATGAAGTATTTGTACATACAGATCACTCTACCATTATATTTCTCATGAATAAACCCATTACTAATGGTTGAGTGACTAGGTGGCTCCTGTTATTGCAAGAGTTCAATATCACCATCCTTGCCCGACCTGGAAAGGAGAATTTGATAGTTGATTTTCTTTCATGCATAAAACATGAGGGTGATGATATTCTTGTTGATGATATTTTCCTAGATGAGCATATTTTTTCCCTCTCTGTAAATACTCCATGGTTTGCATACATGGAAAATTATTTGGCTACTAGAAATTTACCATATCATTTGTCACCTCATGAAAAGCGTAGAATTATCACGCAAAGTGCTAACTACTCCTAGGTTGGCCATGACCTTTTTATACTGGTCCAGAATTAATTATTCATAGATGTGTTTGAGAAGATGAGATACCATAAATCCTACAAATTTTTCATGATGGACCATGTGGTGGTCATTTTTCTGACAAACGTACAACATATAAGGTGTTACATTCAGGTTATTATTGGCCTAGAATTTTTAAGGATGTTGCCAAATATGTGAGGAGTTGTGATGGTTTTCAAAGGATAGGAAGACCCACGTCAGCTGAAAAAAGTCCCTTACATGCCCAAGTTATGATAGAACCTTTCGAGAAATGGTTCCTTGACTTTGTAGGAACAACTTCACCTATGTCGCGTAAGAAGAATTATATTTTGGTTTGTACAAATTATGTGACCAAGTGGGTCGAAGCAAAATCCCTATTTAGGGATACAGAAAAATGTGTTGTTGAATTCATTTTTGAAGGCATATTTACCCGCTTTGGTGTTCCTCATTAAATTGTTATAGACCAAAGCACCCAATTCACTTCCAAGTTGATGAGAGAATTAACAAAGAAATATGGGATCAAGCACTGCAAGTCTTCTCCATATCACCCACAAGATAATGGTTAGGTAGAGTCCACAAACAAAGTTTTGGAAGCTATCTTAACCAATAATGTTCAATTACACCATTGGGATTGGGCTAATAGGATTCCAGAGGCTTTGTGGGAATATCATACCACCTGGAGAAACACCACTGGGCATACCCCTTACGAGTTAGTGTATGGAAAACAAGTACTTCTACCAATAGAATTCCAAGTAAGGACTTTATGTATTTCATCACAATTGGGATTAAACTTAGATGAGGCATGGAAAAAATGGACCCTGCACTTAAACAAGTTGGATGAGATTAGGCAATATGTTATCCAACGAACAATATTAGTTCAAAAATAGAGGATCAAGTAGCATGACAAGTTTATTAAGAAGAAACACTTCCAACTTGGTGATTGGGATTTTTTTTTGACTCCTGGTTTAAAATTTTCAAAGGAAAACTTACCACTCAGTGGTTGGGTCCTTATGAGGTAGTCACCGTGTATGATAATGGGACTGTTAGAATCAAAACAACTGATGATGGACAAGTCTCTTATGTAGTAAATGGACACCGACTCAAAATGTATCACAAACCCATTTCCACAGAAGATTTTCTACAGGTCATGTCAAATGAAAAGGCATTGGCCTTATTAGATGGGGAAGTTTCCCCCTGTTCTTGAACCTTTTTCTAAATCTCAACTGTACATACGTAAATAATTTGAAGTATGTTGATAGACAATTCTAGAGATTTTTGCAGGTATTTATTTCACCATGAGTAGACAATTTCAAGGAGACAAAAAGGGAAATATTTTCCTTCAAAAATATTGCTATATTTGAACCTTTTTGTCTGCTAAGCATCAATCTAAAAAAATAAAAAGAAATTTTTTTCAGAGTTGTCTCCCCATCTTCTTGCAAAAAGCAATCTTTATATTAAAATATTAAAAGATGGTGGACCAATCTTTGAGGGTGTGAGAGGCTAACCCATTGGGATACTGAACAGGTCTGTTGGAAACAGATACTGGCTTGTGGTATGACTAGATAAACACATTGGAGAACTTAAAAGGATTGTTGGCAATGGGGCATTATACCTAGCGAGGATGATAATCTGACAAAAAAATAATAAATAAATTCCTAAATATTAAACTTGTCCTGATGTATGGCATTACTTGTAGAAAAATATGAAAAGAAGTATGTATGGTTAATCTAAGGTCAATGAACTCCATAAATCTTCCATTGGGAACTAACTTTAAGACAATCCTAAGACTCTCTCCCCTACCTCTTCTTAACTATATGTAGGATGTTCTATCCTATATATGGGGCCATATGTTTTCACTCTTCTACGAGTATTAAGAGATGAATTGATTAACTTATTGGATCGAGACTTCTAACTGTCTCATCAAACTGATGTGTGAAATTTATCTCTAGACTTGGCAAGCTGTAAAACTTAGCCTATTGGGAGAATTGACGAGTTCCCTATATTTTTTATTGTGAGGTGTCACAATACTTAGGAGTAGGGGAGGGGTTTCATGAGCTGAAAAATGATAAACACTGCCTATCTATATATAATCCATAAGAATAAGAAGTAGAATGTTTGTAAAAAAATTGTATATTACTTTCATGATATTCGGGGCTATTATATATGCAGTTATTTTTATTGAAATGCTAAATCATATACCACTGACATCACTATGTGTTATAATCCTACTGTACATTTCTTTGAAAGACTGTTTAAATGGTTCTTTGTTTCAATTACAGACTGTTAAAATATTCACTATAGATTTGTGTTATACGCCTATGGACAGAGGAACATTTTGTTGTATAGTGTACAAGAACGATGACAAGGAAATTAATAGTGGATAATTCTATTCACACTTATCCTTTTTATGCTCTTGTTCACCATGATTGTCAAAAGTTTCCCAAGCTAAGTGTTATGGGTAAATGTCCATTACAATTAGAACAAATTCCATTTTCACAGGAGTACCATATGAAGTGCCATATGGAGTGCCATTTGGAAGACTGGATGGGGTGCCATCTAGATGACTAGATGAAGTGCCATATGAAGGATCGGATGAGGTGTGCACATGCTATAAGTGACCACAATTTCTGGTAAAAAATGGATAGTTCGAATTAATATGCTTGTTCACTAGTAAGATGAGATGGATTAAATGGCATGACGGTAAAATTTGCATTTGACAATTAAATTAAACAATTTGTAATGCATATTTATGATCAAATGTCCAATTTGAAGAATTGGGCATTGATCTAATTCTCATATGATTACAATTTCCTCCAAAGGATACCCTTGGAAATTCAAATCCGATGAAATCATGATCACACATGGAAATCGTGTGTGATGAATTTTCTCACAAATTCAACTATTTTCCACCTTAGGCGCATTAAAAATCAGGGTTCTAGCTCCAATTTCCATTTCACTCATCCATGCTTGTTGTGTCGCACTCACCCTCTACCTAATTTAGTCCCTATGTTCATCCTCTGTGTTGTAACCATTCCTAAATGATAAGATCCTTCCTCCAATGTCAAGGTCCTATCCATTCCCGAATTCCCAGAGTGTAGGGAGATTTTCCTTCGCGCAGGGTGGGGACCATTATTGGTCTATCTGCAGGGAAACGATGATGGAATTTCACTACAATTCTCTGTCAGGTTCGATGGGAGGATGGAACATGTATGGTATTTGGCCTTCTTGGTCTCTAAGGATTCAATTACCTCAGCCATGAAATTTCCACGAGTTGGAGATCGCTAGTTTAAACACCACCAATTTCCACGGCCAAGCTACAACGGAGTTTTCAAGCTTGAGTTTCAGAATTTTTCTGGAGCTAAAGGGTACTCCAAAGAATGGATTAAGGATGAGTTGATTAATCCTATGATTATCATTATCAGGATTATCACTTGTGAAGATAGATACTATGTCTTCAAATCTTGTCATTTTCGTTTGTTAGCCCATTTCTAATTTAATAAGCCCCTGAATTTTCCTTTCTACTTCTTGAAAAGTCTTGAGAAAATGTCTTCCCAAGTACGAAAAAAATGTGGCCAATCCTCATAACAGTCTATTCCACCATGACCTCATCAAATTTCTTTTCATAACTGAGTTGAAAAAACAAGGCAAGACATGGGATGAATTCCTCTATTAATTCTCAAATGCCCATCTCACAGTCAAGACCAGCAAGAAATCAATTGATTTAGGGACTATTACTCCATCTAATCCTCATTCTCCAAACACTCCAAACCCTCCAACTCAAACTATCTCTCTATCTAAACAAAAGACCAAGAAAAAATTGTATTCCCTTGTAGCCTCATCGAGAAATAAAACTAAAAATCCTACTGACAATTCTCCATTTCAACAAGATTTCCCTTTAGTCCCTACCAATAGAAGATGATACAATCAGTTCAAAGGGGAATATTTTTGAAGAATTATTTGAAGTGCAAGTGAAAAGCCTAATGTAAAACCCCCAAGCACTTCAGATCATATCCAAGTGTCTTATGATCATGAAAGCCCCCATAAAAGACTCAAGGAATTTTCTACATAAGAGTTTGAGCCTGATAGAGAAGAAAAATATGAACCTATTCCCTCTCACAAGCACTCTATTACTCCTACCTCTCACATGCCTACATCAGCTTCCAAAGTTGATAGACCTTCTACATCCATCAAGGGATCCAAGCCCTCTTTTGAAACATATGATCATTCCCCAATTATTGAAAAATTACAACAAGAAAATGCTCATTTTCTTCAACAGTTGGAAGAGTGAAAGACTATGTATAGGCATCTCCATGATGACAATGTGGTATTGCAAGAAAAAGTGAATTATTTTCAATGATTGGTTGATCAAATGATCAATGCCAATCGCATCCTCCAGACACAATTGAAACATTGTAAAATACCCAAGACAAAATCTCCAGGACAAGAGGGAGAAGCTTCTAAAGCTAATCCACCCCCTCCTTCGTAATTCTAGTTATGTCGGGTGATTCATTTTTGTTTGCAGTGGCACCTGCAAATCCTTAGGCGTGGGGGTAATGTTAGGTTCATATTTTAATTTTTTTATTGCAATGATTGAATCCTTTTTGCATCGATATTATATATGTTATTGGCCATTTTGAAGGATTTTCAAATATTTTTATATCGATTCATCGTGGATTTGCATCAGGTATGTGTAATTGATGTTTTTACAATGATTTTGAGCTCAATTTAGTTTAGTTTGATGTTTACAAAGATTAATGCATGGTTTGTGTGTAATAGGGAAAAATCACGGTCTGGTCCTCCATTCGGTACCTCATTCGACACTTCATCCAGCACCCCATATGGTACGCAATGCAACACTCCATCCGACACGCAATCCAGCACTCATAGTGCACTAGAGCTGGTGGTTGGTACATTGGCAGCCTGTGATGGAAGAATCCCTGATCTAGGTTTTGTGCCCCCTCATGGCCTCCAGCTACAGATCTTGGTACACCTAAGATTGGGCAGTTATGTTGGTCATTGAGTGGCTCACATATTTTCTAGAAGCTTAAGTTGTTAGAAGCTCATTTAAGGAATTTTCCATTTTTAGAGGAGGTCGACCCTTTCAGTGGTCAACCTCTCGAGTTGTAATTTACCTATACATACCACTATCAGTGGAAAGACCACATGGAGAATTTTTAAGAATAATTTCATTGTGTAATTCAGACATTTCTCTGCAAACTTGTGTTCCAGACTTCGTTTTTAATTAATGACATAATTGTGTTGAGTGAAGCCTGTGTTTTTTTGTTGAAGAGTAGCCACGACCTGCTGGGGGGTCCACCAGTGGTCTGGGTGATTGTATAGATATATATATATATATATATATATTGTGTTTTATTTTCTTAGTTAGAATTTCTATTTGTTTCCTTCCTCTATGCATTTTTCAGTTTCAGTTATTGTACATGTTAATTATAAATTCATTATTTAATTTGTCTTTCTTTAAATTGCAATTTTCTTATAGGAGCTGGTTATTAATCATGTTTGTTTTTTATTTGTTAGAAATGAATTGTCCTATAGGATACTAACTTAGATAGTATATTGAAGTCTTAATTTGGTTTGGCAATTAAAATAGAGTATTACTTAGACAGAGGATTAGTGTAAACAAAGTTTTAATTTAGGATCGTTTACAAGCTTTGATGGATTAATAGTTTAAAGTTTTGTAGTTGTAATCAAGATGAATTTAATTACCAGTTCAGTTAAATATTCAAAGATCTATTTTTTTCATTTATCTTTCTTTATTGTGTTAGGATAGAAATAGATTTTGGAGTTACGTTTTCTAAAAGAATTCTAGTTTTGAAATTTGAGTTTTAATGATAGGATTAGCTCAGTTTAGATTATAAAATCTCAGTTATGGATTTGAATTAACATTTTTAATCATGAGTTCAAGAGTTTATCTATTTGTTGGAATTAGTATAAGAGTGTTTTTAATTATTGATGATTGATGCATTAAGTTTAGAGATCACATGGATTCCCAAAATACTTAGTGTTTTGTCTATGATGGCAAAGATTTCTTTAGATTGCTTGATTCACACTTTCCATTTATCTGTAGAATTCATCATTGAATTAATCCCTCTTGAACTGACACTAATATTCAGATTCCATCATGATGTTATTTGACACCGAAGACAGAATCATCATCTTCGAATTCTCTTTTTCCTGTTATTACAAATTAGGGATAGTTTTGATTAATTAGAATTTGAATACAATCATGATGCTTTTTGGTTAAGTGGGTTAGGATTTCTCCTTTGAAAAATAAAATGATTATGAGTTCTCTTTAAGAATTGAGTTCACTTATCGAAATAGTTTTGATAGGTTAGTTGTCTACTTGCTTATTTGCTTATTTGCTGATTTTTTCTTTTAGAAATAATCCATCAATCCATTTTTTGAAGCTGCTTAGGGTAGATAGTTCAAGCTCATTAATAGGATTTTATAATTGATAAAAATAAAAAGAGTCATCTCTTAAGTATATTGATCCTTAGGTAAACCATCCCCTTAGTTAAACAATACTTCCATTAGCTTTTATGCCTTGGCTCATACAGTGCCACAACTCTAAGTTTACTTACCCCTGGTTGACAATTTAATTTAGGGAATTAGTGCATATAGAATACCCATCACCTATCATACCATGTTGTAATTCAAAACCCAATTGCGCATCATTATGATGTTTTGCAGCAACTTGGGCAGTGCTCTAATTTTCTTGATGATGCCACGTTCCTCTAACGAATTTGATCTCATGATATTTTATGAACCATGAAAATACTGACTCTAATTGATCATGATTGACCATATGACCTCTCATAATGATCCTTTGGTGACATGAAAACCCATATTATTTGACATCAAGACCACATGATCCATGACCCAAAATTTATTTTGGTGTAGTACTCTACAGTTCATGTACCAAACCAATGTGAGACCTTTAAATATTTTTTCCAACTGTACAATATTTGTGGCCTCATCCTGGACATTCTTCATAGCCCAAATTGTATCACATACAAATAGATGTTGTTCTGGGTCCTCTAAGCCAACACCCTAGACCTCAAGCATTCTCAATGTATTTTCTAACCCTTCCATGGTGTTTTGCATAGTACCTCCCCTTAGTGATGTTGGATGAATCTAACTTGATGTATTGCTTCCACTTCTCTAGATACTATTGTTTTGTCTTCCTCTGATAATTATAAGTGATTTTGAAAAATCCTCAAATGTTATCTCAGATATAGGTTATGCACACAAGGTCATGGAATCGACATAGGATCCAACTTGATTATAACTTAAAGGCTCTTCTATTATAGGAATGAACTGAGAACCTTCTTCCTCTCCTTCTATGTGCATTATTTCTACGATGTATATTAGTGTGTAGGGTTCTCTCCTATCATAGTCACTATGCAACTCTCCTTTCTCATCCCTAGTATTCAACCTCTTGTACCTTCTTCCACTATGCAGTACTCCAAATTCATCTCCCTATTCTAATAAACCTTATTCATTTCTCTGCATCCTTAGTCCCTCCCTTATTTTTCCATTCTTTCCTACCTTCATACCATCGCTTGGTCAACCTCATTTCCCCTATGTTCATGAAGCCCCTTAGAATCCATATGCCATCATCATCAAACATTTTTCACACAAAAAAATATTTATCCAAGTACCCAATTATTTCATAAACCTTCCGCGCAGACCCTTAAAGAAGTCCCTCTCTGTGACACTATATGACTAGGTACAATCTACTGCAAATTTCATAATATAACCCCATAGTATTTTAATCAACTATAAATTGATTGTGTGAGAAGTAGTATTACTTACGTAATTCAATTGTCTTACCATCTCAGGAATCCAGTTCCTCGGGGATGAAGTTCAATATCTTCCAGTATTCTCCAGTAACCTTTCTAACCATTCAGTTAAAATAATCAAAAATTCACCAAAGAAAATCTAATGTTGCTCTGTGAACACATACCTTTGCAAGAATTATTCATCATTCATCTGAGGGTTTCTATTCTCTCCTTAGTAAAATTATTTCTTCTTCCTTTCCAACCATTCGACGATCTCTTTTTTAATCAGCTTCCAAACATTCCCTCAATTACATATTCAGGGTCCCGACAACAAAACGATTTGTTGGCACGCAGTTATAAGACCCTAGGTCTAGTTTATTCAACCAACAAAACTCTTCAGATACCATCCCTTTTGGCATCACTTGCATGCAAGTGAATACTCACCCAAGGTATCTGGGGCTATAGGAACCAAGTTTCTACAAGGATGAGGAGATGTGAGGCTAGCATCATATCCATTACTAATTATCCACCCTGCGTGCAAAATCTTTATTCATACCCTTTGATTAATTAACAAACTCTATTGTCCAGAACCCTTATAACATAGATTTCTATATAAGTAACTCACCATTTCATTCATTATCATTGTGCATCAATCGTATAGTAAACTCATCTATACTAATCATGCATAAATAGAACATCCATGAGCAAACACATCAAAGGACACATTCAGACACAAGATTTAACATGGTTCACCCAATCCTTGGTCTACATCCACAATGGTTGGATTCTAAATTAATCTTCATGCAGTAATCACCTTAGGCCTACACACTACATTTACAATAGATACAACATATTATATCCTCAATCTAGCCTAGCCACTTTGTAGAGAACATCTATCTCTCTACAAAACCTCTCGAAAACCCTAAATAAGGATTATCCCTCATAAGAAACCTAATATCTCTTTTTCATCTGCCTATTCTTCCCCAACCCATTACATATTCATGCATAAATTTAGGGATATAAACCCTATGATATCTCATGACAACTTATTCCCAAAAACCCTCATGGTTCGTGCATGTTTTTTCTGCCGTTATGCTTGAATGTTGTTTTTCCTTCCTTTTCTCCTACATGCTAATTTTGCATGCCTAACTGTTGTTATTCCTTATTTTTTGTGTTCTTTGACCCCACAAAATTATCCATTTTCTACTTTTGTGTGCACTCTTCAAAACTTAGTTATTCAAAGTGATTTTCCAACAACTGGCACAATCTATAGAAAACTTAGTAATATAACCCCCTAATATACTATCCAACCAAAAATAAACTGTGCATGAGATATGATTACTTGTAGTATTCAACTATTGAATCATCTCATGGTTCCAATTCCTTGAAACCACAACATGAAATGTTCTATTATTTTCAGCTAACCTTTGTATCCACTCAACCAAAACATTCAAGAAATCAACAAAGAAAATATCATGTAAATAGGTGAATACATACCTCTACAACCATTGTTTCAAAGTGATTTGTAGGTTATTATTTTGATCTTTGGAAAACTCATGCTCCTTTGTCTCTATCCACTATATTATCTCTTTCTTAGTTGGCCTCCACATTCCCCTCAATTGAATATATCGGTCCCGATAATGGAACCATTTGTTGACCTATAGTGGGAAGACCTGAGGTTCAACATGAAACCACCAACAAAACCCTTTCGATATCGGCCCTTTCAGTATCACTTGAAAGAAGGTGAAGTATCACATGAGATATCTATGGGGACTACAAAAACCAAGTTTCCACAGTCATGAATGGAAGGGAGGCATTCACCATAAACATTTAACTTAACATTCATTCATTATACCATTCATTATGTACACAAAACCATAACAACATATAATAGATTCATATTGCCCAATATACATTAAGTATGCACAATAAAAAGAATAGTAAAAAAACACATCAAATCATAACACAAATAAATCATATTTTAACGTGGTTCACCCAATATGGGCTACATCCACAACAAGAGGCTTCTTGTATTATCATTCAACATAATTTCTTACCAAATTTATCCACTACTCTCATACATAATATATTAGTTATACCCAAAATTCCCTTGACGTTCATGCATACAATGCACACTTAGCTCATTCCCACCTTGCATAAAATCAGCCTCACTTATTCATCACGCAACATAAGCTACCTTCTACGCAAAAACCTCTACATATTTATACATTTTCATTAGGTATTATCCCATTACAAAATCGACCAAAAGGCTTGTTATCGCATAGTTTGTAGTTAAGGTAAAAGACGGATGAAAGGAGGTCAAACTAGCATAACTGAGACTATCCCACCACTTTCACCTCAATGGGATAGCTCTTTCTGTTTAGGGAGGTAAGGCCCAGGGGAGACATCCCCGGTGACCTGTGGTTTTGAGAAGGCAAAAGGCTTAAAAGGATAAGTGATAATTTCCCCCTCACAAGTCACCATCGATCTGAAAGTCCATCTTAATAGCCAATAAAGATAAGAGTAACCAGGAGTGTACCTTCCCGAGACAAAGCAACAAAGAAAATATACATGTGCAAGCTCACTTGTTGGTTAGTACTTCATATAATCAATGACTTTCCGATAATAAGCAATTGAACAACAATATTGATGAAGTAAATGAATGTTTATATGATAGAAATTATTACAATATCACTTCACAATAAATGCTAAAGAAATGCTAATGCTAAGTGGCAATCAATGTAACAATATCAACACTTTAGAAATAATGCCTTAACCAATCATTCAATTTCTTTAAAGGTAAAACAAATGTTGCATAGATGTGTTTATAGCATAAAGGGTGAGAAAAACAATAGGGTTAGTAATATTAGTTCTAGGCCAGGGTTAAAAATAGTTAGAGTTTGTTCAAGAATGTTTAGAAATTGTTTGTGATCAAGGTACTCAATGCAAGAGGCCTTAGATCATTGAGTTACTAGGGCATATGGAGTCAAAAGAGGCTGCAAAGGTTGAAGGACTAAATGATAATGAAAAGACCAAAGACAAGAGGGTTAAATGTTGAGGTGTTTCTAAGGCAAGGCCTCAACAATGAAACCCTAGGGTAGAAAGGCTCACTAAGGTGTAGAAACCCTAGGCCTTAGTTATTTCTCCTGCTTCTTTAGCTTATTGTCAAGATGAAATCGGATAGCTTGAGTAAGAATTTATACAGCTAAAGACAAGAGATTTGGAATATGGAGTGTTTCTATGTTAAGGCTTCATCAAACAAACCCTAGGGGAAAACGGCTCATCAAAGTGTAGAAATCCTAGGCCTTGGTGCGTTTTCCTCCTTCTTAGCTCAATAACAAGGGGAAAATGGCTAGCTAGAATACTAGAGATAGAGTGTTTCTATGGCAAGGCTATATCTTACTTCATCAAATCAAAATAGCTCTTAACTTGGTAGGGACATGAGACAAGGACCTTAGCATGTGCTTGTCACCTAAGGTTTTAATGCAGTAAATTATAATAAAAAATGCAAGTAAATAATACTATAACCATTCAACCAATAAGTGTTGCAGAAATTCACTTACATAAACCATACATTCAAGTAGCCAAACCCTAGTTGTAAACCTTCCACCAAGAAGAAATTCCAAAATAGTCCAAAAATAGTCTCCTTCAACAAGTGTGCCTCACAATTTCAGCCAAAACCCTAGAATAGGGCACAAATTTTAGAACTCACTAATGTGTGAGTGAAAGGTGATGCAAAAATGAGAGTGAAAACCCTCAATATATACCATACCAATTACCTTAATTAAATTTTAGGTCATCAAAAGGCCGACAAGGCCAAAATAAACAATAATATTGTTTTATATTAAATTATCATAAATTAAAACCCTAATCATGCAAAAGAAATATGCCATGCCCCTTCTAGGGTGACGTTATGAATTTCTAGGGAAAATGCAGCCTCTTGGAGAAAAATGTTAGCCCTCCTTGGGCTTCTCCAACCTGCCACACGTGCCAAACTGCCATGACTATCTCCCAAAAACGTCCATGAAGATGGATGACATCATGAGCCTCCTAGGTGATGTCCTAGGCCTTCCAAGGCCAACATTCCAATGAAGAGGGAACAACCCCCCTAGGTAAGGCTCTTCTAGGGTGCCTCTATGGAACGTCCTCCTCTTCTCTGACGCAAACCCCTCTATCTTGTCTCTGCAGCCTGTTGGGGTCTCATCATCCATCTAGTGGGCTCTTCATCCCCATGGAGGTCCGAACTAATCATCTCCCCATGTGTACCTGTCCAATGTGGTACTTGTCTGTTGGTTATATATTCTTATATGTCATCTAATTTATTGACCCAGGTTTTATATCTTTTGGGTTTCCAACAAAGCCTCTAAAACTATCAGCCCTTCTGGTAAACCAGAAGGCAATGCAACACATAGAATGCATTGCGTAGTCTCACCCGAGATAGATTTAATGGGTGGTTGTAAGACTCGGGTGTTTACATCCTAGGATTGAGTATGAGATATGAGAACTTTACCATTGAACCATTATTAAAACCGGTAAATGTAACATACTATTATTCACGACTATGCAGTAATTTCAGCAGCTCGTTCCCTTAGTATTGTGACAGTATTTAAACCAGAAATATAATAACTCATTCATTCATTATGCTCACCAAATAAATATTGAAAATAGCATAAATATAGGCATGCATTCATCACATTACACAGATATTACCGTGGTTCACCCCCTCCTGGGGTACATCCACAAATATTTGGCTCTTGGATCTTTTATTATGATAGTTATGCATATACACATTGTGCGCTTACAACTCTCCTCAGATGGGTAGGATCTATATGAGGTGAAATAGATCTCACCAGGCTCATCATTCTATGATCTAATCCTCAAGATATACCTTTTCTCATCTCCCCTAGCTCAACATCTTACAAAATAGTTCACACAGCAAAATATAAACCTGATTACTAACTGAGCTGGAACAACTACAAAATCTGTGAACAACAACAACTCTCATATATAATACCTTTGTATCGGTATTTATACATCTTTGGCTCTTCATCCATTATAATACATTACCAAAACCATAACCCTACTAACGTTAGGTATTCCTCTCGTGCATGTGATGTTCTTCCTTCCAGTTGTCACTTTCCTCGTGCACGCTTTCTTCCATGCACGCATGTTGTGTTCCCCTCCAACTGTTGCTTTGCTCTATGCATGCTTTATTTCCCCACAATCAGCCTTCTTTTCAATTCATCTTGCTACCAATAGGCCCCCAACACTGACATGTGGCTCGTCCCTAAGAACCTAATCCTTCTCTGCTTCCTTGATCTCCTTGGTGATCATCTGGAACTTGTCCTTGAGCTCTATTGCTTGTGTCTGCACCTGCGCAGTCTTCTCCTTGATTGTGTCCACTACCTAGCCTACAACTTCATCATTGATCAATCCTACACATTCTTCCTAGTTCTATTCTATCTATTTCTTAGCTTCATCTGCTTGTGCTAGGACTTCTTCTACCCGCTCTTTCAATGGTTTCATTTGAGCATGTCGCTCTTGTTTCTAGGTTTGCACAGTGATTAGTTATTCCTACAATCTCTTCATGTCCTATGTCCCCTTGATGTGTTATGTGATTGGTATTGTCTTATTCTTATTCTTGAGCTCTTGGATCACGGCATTGATCCTTTCTTTTTCCATGTCCCATTCGTGGACCTACTAATACTCCTCCAACCTGGTCCAAAGTTGTGCTTCTTTATCAAACAAGTCAGTTGTTTTGATAACCTGTTGCTCTATATCCTACAGCTACATTGTTGATTCCTACTTCTTTTGATCCTTGACTGCAGGTGGAGTGGTTGGTATGAGTTTTTCTCAGAGATCCTCAATCTCCTTATGGTATTGATCAATTTCCTGCGCAATCCGATCAATATTGTATGTTGTTGTGATTTCCTCACTCTATGTGGCATGTGGAATCTTCTCATAAGTTCCTGCCACTTTTTTCTCCAATCCTTTTATGCACACCCTTTCCTCCTGGGTCTTAGATTTATCCTTCTCATATACTATTTCCAGTGTGTCCTACTTCTTTGTTGCTTTCTTCAATTCGGTTAAGTCTCTACTTGTGCGAGACTGTACCTCGTGGTTTACACTCACTTGAAACCTGTTTAGTGATCCTGATGGTATCCTTGTCAACACAAGTTGGATTTGGCTTAAGTCCTACAAGGGTGTCTACCCCACAATCCCGTCCATGTGCAGCATACTAGGTTCGATGTGGAATGTTATGTGTGGTAGTAGTATTTCCTGGACTGACTCTAGTTATTCTTTCTACACTCTTCCTTCTATCTCGGGTGTTGATGGTTCAATTCCCCTGTTGCTTGTTGTCGGCCCTTCCCTGATATGATTGATGAGTTATCGTATGTCTACCAAATCTTCTTAGATCTTGTCCCTCTAGCATGC
>ML789488.1:87120-104076 GCA_009831015.1 Picea engelmannii | reverse complement strand
CAAATACCTGCAGGTTAGATTATTATCTCGACATTTTGATTCCATTACATTTACACATATTCCACGACAATTGAATCAAACAATTGATGAAATAGCTAACATGGTGTTAGATTGGCATACATCACATCAAGCTACACATACATAAACATTTCATACATCCTGTCACAGCATATAGATAAAATAGACATCATCATCATCAACAAAAAATACATGTAGACACAATCAGGATCTCAAAAAATATGTATACTCATATATATATTATCCCATCAGGCCATCTGCATGTTTACATACAAAAATACATCGGCCCACAGGCCAGTGCCACATCTCGGTACAAAAATCGGCTCACCAGCCTATAGATAATCACAAAGGTACATATACATCCATCAGGGTGCCTCTAGCGCACCCCTATATGCTCCTCCCTCAGGAGGAGGTGGTGGCCCACCCCCACCTGCCCTAGGCGGTGGTGGCGGAACACCTGCAGGACCCTCCTGCCCTGGCGGCATGCATCCACTTGTCATCACGGCGAGCACAACTACTCGTCGCACTATACCCCGCCATGGTGGCGTTAATCCTATGAACTGCTCCAGGAACCCCTCATCCTAGATGCGTATCCACATGCCCTCAGGCATGTCCTGTAACACCGTCTCAAGACGACGGCATATATCATCAAAATCTACTCCGGTTGCCGTCGGAGGCGCGTGTGATGGCCCTGCATCGGGATCATCAAACCGGCCCCTCCTTGCTTCCCTCTCGAGATCTGCTGGTCTCCCCGCAGCCTCATCTCGACGATGTCTCTCTCCACGTGGTAGTCTCTTGGGCTCTCGCTGAACTGACGCTCTTTTCCACTCCACCTCATGCCCACGAGGTGCCACATCTGCACATGCACAAAATGAAAAACAAATGATTGTATCAACGTCTATATCACATATGAACTGGTATATCAAAAGCGAGCATAAATCAAAACATACAAATACACAACATACCTCGATGGTCGAAAACCTCCCCAAGAGGCAACACCATGTCCGGGTCCCCCCGGAAGTCAACCCCAGCATAGGGGTACCGAAGTATCACTTGCAGCATCTGCCGCCATATCTGTGCTGCCTACACTGTGAAGTAATTCCCACCTTCGCCACCGTCGTGGCGAACCAAAACCACTGATCACTGCCTCAAGCACATCTCTCATGCCCCAGGCGCCTCTAATAGAACCCTCGAGCACAGCATCGGCACCCTCTCCAAGAACCAGGCTACCAGGATCGAGCCGAACGCAAACTCTCCAGTACTTGTGGATCGACATCGATCCAACTGCACGATCATCCACGCATGTAGAATCAACCCCCATGCAAAGCGCTCACGGCCCACCACCACCCTCTCCAGCACCAATATCTGGCCACCACTAATCCGTTGGGTTGCAAGTGACCCATACATGCGAACAATCATCGTCACTATGCAACGATGCAGCAGGGAATCTAGACCACTCACACTCACTACAGTCCCAGACACGTAGTTCTCGCCTGAGCAATATCACTCGGCTCTGACAGGTGTGTATCCCTCAACAGCACTGGCTCTTCTAGTAGCGGCATTCCATGGAAGGGGAGCCCAGTCAAAAAATATACATCCTCCACCGCAGTGAAGGGGATCTTCTCTCCTCGCATGAGGAAGAAGTGCAGCTCTGGACTCCACATCTGGAGCAGGAACTACAGTAGATAATCCTATGCCTGTATCAACGGGCACTCAAAAAACTTTAGCAACTACTGGTTGCTAAATCTGCTCGAACCGTAGGCCCTACATTGGCCACAGCATCTTGCAACTGCAACCAGTCTCGCTCACGCCACCGCACATCCATAGTCACTACTAGCCACCTTCACATAACACAGAGTCCTATATCAGCTTATGCAACCATCAAAGGCATCAAAAAGACTCATTTTTCACCCTTCAACCTTGCCTCCTAGGCGCGGTTTTACCACCCACAGGCGCGCACACATGCGCACTTGTTCACTATACAGGCGCGCACATATGCGCGCCTGTTTTTCTCACAGGCGTGCTCGTGAGCGTGCCTGTTCACCATACAGGCGCGCTCTAGTGCACGCCTGTCAAACCCACAGGCGTGCTCTGGTGCGCGCATGTTCACCCCACAGGCGCGCACTAATGCGTGCATGTCCACCTCACAGGCGCGCCCCTAGGGTGCGCCTTAAATTCCCCCTCACATGCACCAATGCGCATTTATTCAGTGGACAGGCGTGCACATATGCACGCCTTCCACTGAATTGCCCGTGCATGTGGGCCCACATCCTACCAAAAAACCCCTCAAAACCCATGTACGGTCCCCCGTACCTACCCTGCCCAAAAATTGGAAACCTATTTCTATGTAGGATGATCAGACCACTAACCTGAGACTCGCACACCATCGATCGGATACCTCGTGCTCCCTAAAACTCTAAATCTCCTCTGTAATCTGTTCATCTAGTCACTATAGCAGCAGGTACAAATGAGGTGGCAATTATAGGCCTTTTGCCAAACTTCCACTCACCATTCTGGGAGCCCAAGGTGTCCATTTTTCAAACCGTCTTCAGCCACGGGATCAGCATCCCGCCACCTACATCACAGCTGTCCCTGGGCCACTTTTCATCCTGAGCCCCCGGGGCACCTTTTTTCATATCATGGTCAGGTACGCACGTGCATTGTCACATTTATCTAATACATGCTCATATCTTAGATTCTCTTTAGATATTGTTCACTTTGGGTATTTGGTTGTTCTGTTTGCAGGTACGTGATCATCATTTCTCAACATCATTCCTTCAGGTATATACTCAGCACTGGCATGTAGTCTCTCCCGCTGACTTGCATTTACACTTCCAGTCACACCCTCTGATATTGGCCTTTAGGATACCCATTTCCAGCTCTGCAGTACTCACACCTCTATTTTTGCATCTTCGGTACTGTTACCCGGTAGCTTTCTTACCCACATGAGTTGTCCCATGCATAGCACCTTTTGGCACTTTCGACACTCATGTTGTTCTTCATTACCCTTTAGGGATGGGAGTCCCGATAGTATTTCATCATGTTGTAGATCAACCACATACTTCTTCTCCTCATTTTGCTAGCTTCCCATATGGACTCCCAGATCATCGCTTTATGGTTCTATTCTTTTTTACCTGCACCCCCGCAGGATCACGAACCCACCATTTCATCCACCATCAGTTTGCCCATTTGCGAACCTATATTCATTTCACCTACCTCATACAGAAACTCACCAATGGGGCCCCCACCCTCCATCAGTTTTCCAAGAAATTTCTGCCCTCCCTGGGGCACTCATTTCACACTGGGGCACCTGTTTCTGTATTTGTACACTTTTTCCCAAATTATTCATTATTTATTGTACAAACGCCTTTATTTCCAGTTATCTGCTTTTGTCTTCACTGTTGGCGACTTGCTTTCTTTTTGGCCACGTGCAACCCATGTCACCCTTGGTTGGAGCATTGCTTCTCATCTACCCTTGTCGGCATCGTCCATATCTTCAGAGTACTACCCAGGTCACTTACCTTTACCCTCTGAATTTGTTCACCTTGTCCTGTCGCTGGCCCAACTTATCACGGGTCTTGTCGTCCCCCTAACACTCAACCTTGTCACATGGTTGCGGCCACTCTTTATATCATACACCCTCCAACCAAGGGCAGTCTTGAGTCTTCCCACTTCTCAGTTGCGTCCGTGTGCCTCTGCCACTTCCTCACCTTAGTAGATTCCACGAAGCCCTTTGCTTTTGGGAGTCGCGTCCCCCTTTTGTCGACATCAGCACAATTTTCCAGAAGGGCGACAGTATCTTGATTCTCATTTTCTATTCAATGAGAGATCTCAGACGACACAGGGGGAAACACCATTGCCCCCTGCTGTCGTTGGCCCCCATAACATTCGACGCCAACACTTTCTCATGTTACGGTGGTTCTTACTTTGTGACTATTGCAGTTATCATTATCATTTGTTGAAGACCTCTGAACTTGGTTGGTCCATCAATGCCTGCCTCATCATCGTTGCTTATTACCGCGATCATTGCCTATTTTTCAGAGTATGTTCCTTTGCAGAATTGTCTTCTGCCTTTATCATTACCGCCCCCAAGGGCACTGTAGTCATCTACACCAACACTTTAGTCATCTTTTTTCAGAGTTACATGACACGAGCATGGGGCATGCCCCCCTCGTTTGTACACAATTGTATATTGTTACGCACCTTCTCGAAGGTCGAGTTCTACCAGTTCCTTTCTTCTCTAAAGGATAGGATTGCTCTACACGGTCCCACTCTTGCTCTCTCTTACCACAACATTCTCAGTAAAAGAAACATTGATGTATTTCGGCTATACATATGCTCCTAACCTCATCCATCAGGGGGCATCTGTTATCACTGAAATTTCGTCCGCACATGGCGACAAGAACTCAGCATCGTCAAAACAGGAATGAAGTCATTCGTGGCATTGGATAAATTTCACAGCATTGCAAAAGGGTCAGAAACTATACAAAGACACCAAAAATTGAAGGGCGCTTTACAAAATCTGGGTGCGTGCGCATATGCRTGGAACATAAACGTACCATGCRCACATGCGCGCACGAYGCGCARCTGTTGGCGCAAAAACCCGYGCACCTGCTAAACGACGCATTTATTGAAATTGGTYGGCCTCCCAACCACTAATGGATCAGCTCCCAAGCCGATTTGACCCCAAATTTGAGCTGAWTCCGCATGGTAGGCTGGTCAAAGACCTAATTGAGCCCTAAAGAGCCYCTTTTCACACCTCAAAGGAGTTACATAATCACCCAATGCTRTGCTATAAAGAGCCATGAAGAAACATCATTTTCTCAAGGAATTTCATGTAATGTTATGCTGCTTAGATTGTTTTAAGGACTCACTCCTTGACAATAACACATTAACACCATTTCATTGAGCTATCCACCTCTCTCTTGAGTGGATATGCTTGGAGTTCTTTCACCATCATTCTCATTTTCTTATTGTAAGGAGAGAAAGTTTGTGAGGGCCTCAAGAGCCTTCCTTTGGAGGAAGAAGGAACCACAGTTCCCTTTCTTCATTGTGCTCTGGATTTCATCAATTGATCAGCCTAAAAACATTGGTGATATTGGTCTATTGTGTTTGTTATTTCTTTTTCCATATGCTCATAGTTTTAATTTGTTTTAATTTAATTCCTGTTTATAGTTTTGTTGTTCTTTTCCTAACTCTTTCCTCTACAGCTGTCATGCCTAGCAAGACCCAACTGGGCATGTAAGCACCCTTTATTTGCTCACCAAGTGACGAATTGGGTGCAAACAATCTCCATAGTTCTACAATCTTTGTCATCATGGCCCACTGACTTGCAAAAGGTGCAATATGAGCTCTTTGGGAATGTATGGTATTTCTACATCACCATGCAATGATAGAGGTTGTGACCTGGTTTCTTTCATATTTCGCACCATAATCCTCCTGGTGGTAATGGATTTGGCATTTCTATTGCCATATACTGTGAAAACATTGAACATCTGTTCTTGTGGTGTCCCTTTGTCCTGCATGTGGTACACCAAACGGATTCTCATTTTTCCTTGTTCTTATTCTGGTTCAACTGAAACATTAGATTATTCAAATCCTCTTTCAGTTATTCAATAGATAGGTATGTCTATTGGTACTGGTTTTCTTCCAGTTGCAAGTCTGCCTGTAGAGCTTCTGCCTGCATCTAAAAAATATTTTGTCATAAAGGGTATTTTATGTGTGGGAGTAGTGAATTGACAAACAGGTGTCGATGTTACATCTCATTCATGAGATATTTTAGATTTCCCTTCAATCACTTGAATCTCTAGTCAATCTCCCATACATAATCTCCCGGTTTCTGTCTTATTTTGATCATCTTGTTCATGTACTAATCCTTTGAGATTGTATTTTGGAACTCATTTATCAGTAACTTGTTAATGTATGCCAGTGTCCTTTTCATCCCAGGGGAATTTTTTGTGTCTAGACTCATGTACTAGTCTAGTGCGCAGTCTCTTATCATAATAGCTAGTTGTGCAGGTTTAGTATCTTCATCAGTGATCTCTTTTTCTTCCCAGATCTTTGCATAAATGAACAAATGTTTTTCAAGGTCTTCTACTGCTTCTCCTCAAAATTATGGTAATTTGATGGTGGGATCATGTCATTCCATATTGAATGTTGAGCTACTACCTCCGTACGGTATAGATACTTGACTAGCACTACCTGAACTGGCTCCTCCAGTTGTTTTTCCTTGTGTATATGTACTTCCCACTATCTGACTACCTCTCAACTTCGATTGTCTAAATGGTGGTTTCTCTTTGGTGTATTAGTCGCACATGGGTTTATGGGTTCCACACTAAAATTAATATGGATAGGATGTTTGCCTTCTCCTCTTGCACTTGGACCTCTCATCTTCCTCTCATATTTTATGCACGAGATTTCCTCAATCTTCTCCACAGCCCAGAGATCCTCTACCTCTTCCTCATCACTCACCAAGCCTTCCCTCGTGGCTATGGCTCTCTTCTTGGTATTCACCTTGTATTGGTAGGCTACTCCGCTATGTGTCTTTCCCATTGATGCTAAGATCCACTTGATTTGGTCATTGTCCATCATGATTGGGTCCAAGGGTTCCTCCTTCTTTCCCTTATCCTTTCTTCCATCCATTTCTCCTCTTTCTTTCAGTGCTTCCCCCTTTCCCCCATGCATGCAGGGAAGTTTAGTTGTCTAATTCCATTGTCATTACACCTTTGTTATATAGCAGTATCTTAATAGAAGTATACAGTGATCGTATGTACCTTCCTCGAGGTCTGTGTAGAAATTATTTCTCCGCTGAGCTATATGACTTCGTTGTGTCAACTGCAAACGTTGTTATAAACCCTACCACAATATTGTCAAGCCAAAAGTTTATTGCACGGGTGAACTTGTTGTTCACCTATTGTAACATCTTAAGATATACTGAGGTCCAATATAACTGTTGAATCCAGTTCATCACGTGGTTATCCTTAAACCTTAGTATCCACTCCTGCAGTAGATGTGAAAAATTGCAGAAAAAGACTTCATGCAAATCAGTAAACACATATTTCTCAAGATATTTATGAGGTGTTATTCTAGGGTTTCTATTGTCTTTATGTGCAAACTCTAGCTCCTTTTTTCTCAACAAGATTTTTATCTCTTCTTTTGTGGGAGTCCACAGTCTCAACATTCCCTTCTAATGGCTCATTGGTCTCTGCCCTAACCTTTTCTTAATCTGCCTCTAACAAATGTTCGACTTATCTTATCTACTCAATCCTCTCTTGTTCCTACCAACAGAAACAGAACCATTTGTTGTTTATATATTCTTCTATATCATCTGAGTTATTAACCCATGGTTCATGTCTTTCGGGTTTCCAACGAAGCCTCTAAAACTATCGGCCCTCCTGGTAAACCAAAAGGCAACACAGCGCACAGAATGCACTGCGCAGACTCACTTGAGATAGCTTTAATGGGTGCCTACAAGACTCTGGTGTTTACATCCTAGGATTGAGTATGAGATATGATAACTCGACCATTGAACCATTATTAGAACTAGTAAATGTAAGATATTATTATTCACGACTATGCAGTAATTTCAGCAGCTTGTTCCCTTAGTATCGTGACGCTATTTAAACAAGTAATATAATAACTCATTTATTCATTACACTCACCAAATAACTACTGAAAAGAGGATAAATATAGGAATGCATTCATCACATTACACAGATATTACCGTGGTTCACCCCCTCCTGGGCTACGTCCACAAAGATTTGGCTCTTGGATCTTTTATTATGATAGTTCTGCATCTACATGTCGTGCTCTTACAACTCTCCTCAAATGGGTAAGATCTATATGAGGTGAAGTAGATCACACCATGCTCTTCAACCTATGATCTAATTCTCAATATCTACCTTCTCTCATCTCCCCTAGCTCAACAGCTTACAAAATAGTTCATACAGAAAAATATAAACATGATTGCTAACTAAGTCGGAACAACTAAAAATCCATGAACCACAACAACTCTCCTCTATAATACCTCTGTATAGGTATTTATACATATTTATATCTTCATCCATTATAATACATTACCAAAACCCTAACCCTACTGATGTTAGGTCTTCCTCCCATGTGCGTGTTGTTCTTCCTTCAAGTTGTTGCTTTCCTCGTGCATGCTTTTAGGCATGCACATGTGTTGTGTTCCCCTCCAGCTGTTGATTCTCTCTTTGCACGATTTATTTCCCCACGATCATCCTTCTTTTCACTTCATCCTGCTGCCAACATTGTTCAATGTGGTACCTATTCGTTGGGCATGATCCTACACATCAACAGCTACGCCCTCCATGTGCTCATAAGTCACAAGGATCATATCAATTTCAATCACATCTCATCATCAATATTATTAAACATGTGCATAAAACCCCCTTTACCCTAGTCAAGTGCTCAAAAACATTATACAAATCTCCAATACAAGTTTGGAGGAGGTGACAGGTCATCCTATTGGGTTAGTGTCCACTGGAAAAGGGATGTTTCCAAAAGAGATTAAATCCAATTCATGTAAATGGGTGAGGTAGATAAGGGATTTCCTAACAAGGGGTGCAGTGAAAGTGGGGAAATGCAAGGCTTACATGTGGGTGCCTTTGTAGAAGGCAAGTTAGACCTATCCTGGATGCAAATGTTTCCAAGCCCATTCATGCCTTTTATTCTATATTCTATATTTATTTTACTTCAAGAAGCTAATCAGGGGACACTACCCTAGCATGGTGACTAGTGGTGGCAGTTTTGCCCACAAGTAATTTTAGAGAAATGAGAAGGTTGGCTCATGATGAGACCCCCCTTTCTCTTGGACATGCAACCAAGAGCCACTACCCTAGCATGGTAACCAGCTTCTAGTATTTTCATACTTTTAGGTACCTATGGACCTAATAGGTTGGCTCATGATGAGACCCCCTATCCTCTTACTAGGTCTTGTTTTATTATTTTTATGGGTCCCTCTTGTTTCTTTCTGAGAATATTTCTACCGCTTTCTTGGGGATCCATGGGCAAAGCATATCGAGGTTTTATTTTTTGGTCTTTTATATTTTTCCAGCTTGCTTTTACCTTGTGGGCCTTTATTCCCTTCTTCCCACAAGACAAGGTGTAATCTTTAAATGATTTTCCAACCCAATGCCTGAACAAATGTAATCGGATGGATGAGCGGGAAGTAAGATGAAAAAGTGGTAATATGACGGGAGCGAATGATGAATTTTCAAAAATCCCCCCATTGGAAACTCAAAACCTATGGGCACAAGCTTACTAGGGCATCCTGGGATTCCCCCTAAACAAGGTCAAGTGGAAAAGTATAGTATCCAAGAATTTGTTAGAAACAAAAGGAATTAAATGCACATATTCAAAGGTTTTGAGGATCAGAGTGACACATACAATGATACCCGAAATCATTACCTCATGGAGAAAGAACAATCTCTGATATAGGACCAGGCTATGAATGTGATGGATGTTGTTGCTTCAAACAAAGTGGAGGCACTGAAAGGGATAAAATATGGGCCCTCTAGGGCCATGCTCAAGTTGATCTAGCTCTCGATACTCCATGTCTAGGACTTGTGGGCCTCGAGACACGATCTCCTAGTTCTCCCTAAAAGTGGGGGATAACATCTGGCTCCAATTTGGGGACATGTGCTCACCATAGAGCACATGGGAACCTCATCATCTCTGGCATAACCTATAACCTACTTGATCTCAATAGAAACTATTTGTAATCATTTGGGGTGGTGATATCACCCCATTTCATATATATATAAGACTGAAATAAAAGAAATCATATGTAGAAGTGTGAAAGAAAACTACTCTAGTATGTAATGCAATGGTATATACAATGAATACAAAATTCCTACCTACTTACATGTACTTACCTCTCAGCTAGATGGTATACGTAGTCAAACAACTAGTGAAACCAATCCAACAATTTCCCACAATACCTACCTTTGTGCTTCATCATAAACCAAAACAACGATAAGTTAAGCACAAAAGCAACATGAGTCAGAAAATGTATTGTATCAATGGAAACTGTAAGGTCTATCTCATGGAGGGGGGTGGGAGGGAAAAAGTGATTCCAAGACATGCTCTCAAGAGAGTGCTCAATCCATCTCAGAAAAGGATCGTGAAAAGTGAAAGGTTCGAAACACCGAATTGAGGAGTCTGAATGATGGCTACCTTGGACATATTCACAAATTGAGGCATGAGAAGGGATTAGCAAGAACTGAAAGGATGACTTATAATCCCTTAGGGGGAAGCTTGAAAAATGTGATAATAAGCTTCTTCTTGAGGTACTCAACCTTCCCTAAAATCTAGGAAGAGGTTTTGTCTTACAGGAGACTTGAGATAAGGGACATGTTTCCAAACCATACCTTCAGTGACATGGCAAGGTAAAGTATTTAAAGGGACGTGGAAAATTTTATCACAAGTATCCTGCTTCAGGGAAGTAACTTCCTCAGTTTTATCAAGATATGAGTAGAATGAAGGTTGATAACTTTCTTCATAGGATAAATCTAAGTGCTCAAATAAATAGTCATCAAAGTCCTCAAGGTATGACCGAAAATTATTAGAAGAGTATAACATTAGGTCATCCTTGGGTGTTCGAAAAAAATTGGTAATCATGTCATGTCCTTGGTGCCAAATGTCAAAATTCTTATTAACTTCATGTGGTAAAGGTAAAGGAAACTTTTGGGAATGACCCTCAAGGTCATAAATGGGATCCCAATCATATCCAATCACATCCCATTTATGCTTCCCAACATGTATGAACTTATTAATATTACCAAAAAAGTCATCATAACATTAAGGGTCTAGAAAATCCAACACTTCTCCACTTTCCACATCATAAGATAGAGAATCCTTAAAAAAATGGAAAGGGAAATATATCACATTGCTTACTTATTCTTGTGTAGGAGTAATAGGATCTTGGAGAGATTCGTTGGATGGAGGAGCGATCACCAGTGTTTCATCATCATAATTCACTTCTTTAGTTTCACTACATTCTATCGAATCACGGGAGAAATCCTGCTCCTCTTCAAGGGGTTGAAAATTTTATTCATAAATCTCTTATTTCATATTAGAAGGTTCTTGGTATTGAGCATGATAAACATCCCTAAGATCTTCTAGAATGTCAATGGTGAATCCTTTGTCTTCTAAGGCTACTATGAGATTTTTAAGGGCATCTTCATACGTTTTGCAATGTGGCTTGGTAAAGTCAATAAACCTACTAATGAGGTGTATGAAAGATGATATACCCCTATCTTCACAACAACCCTTAAACCAATCTTTCAAGAAGGATGGCAGAGAGAGTATGAATAATTTTATCAGAACATCCTTCCCTCCCAATTCTACCTCGCTTATATACTCCAAAAAATTTATGATGTGAGGAGTTGGGAGGCCACAAAATCTTGGAAGGTTGTTTGACCATTTTGTATCAAAACTAGTCAGGTATCATTGAAGTCTTTTGAAATCAATAGTTGGATACATTTGTTCCCAAGACTCCATGATCCCATAACTTGGAAATATCATAGAGTTGAGAGTAAGGTGGCACCTCGGAAAAGGATAGTGGAGTCGCCAGATAAATTCCTTGAAATTATCAAAGAGATAAGGGAAAACACCCTAAGTGGAGTCGCCAGGTAAGCTTGTAAGATAAATACTATTGAGGAAAGGCTTACCGAAAAGAGTCATCTTGAGGATAATTGACTCATTGTTCTCCAGCAACGGTGCCAAAAAAAATTTGCACAGTTTGTAGTTAAGGCAAAAGACAGATGAAAGGAGGTCAAATTGGCATAACTGAGACTATCCTACCACTATCACCTCAATGGGATAGCTCTTTCTGTTTAGGGAGGTAAGGCCCAGGGGAGACGTCCCCGGTGACCTGGGGTTTTGAGAAGGAAAAAGGCTTAAAAGTCTAAGTGATAATTCCCCCCTCGCAAGTCACCACTGATCAGAAAGTCTATCTTAATAGCCAATAAATATAAGAGTAACCAGGAGTGTACCTACCCGAGACAAAGCAACAAAGAAAATATACATGTGCAACCTCACTTGTTGGTCAGTACTTCATATAATCAATGACTTTCCAATAATAAGAAATTGAGCAACAATATTGATGAGGTAAATCAATGTTTATATGATAGCAATGATTACAATATCACTTCACAATAAATGCTAAAGAAACACTAATGATGAGTGGAAATCAATGTAACAATATCAACACTTTAGAAACAATGCCTTAACCAATAACTCAATTGCTTTAAAGTTAAAACAAATGTTGCATAGAGGTGTTTATAGCATAAAATGTGACGGCAACAATAGGGTTAGTAATATTAGTTCTAGGCTAGGGTTAGAAATAGTTAGAGGTTGTTCAAAAATGTTTAGAAAGTGTTTGTGATCAAGGTACTCAATACAAGAGGTCTTAGATGAGTGCTTTACTAGGGTATATGGAGTCAAAAGAGGCTACAAAGGTTGAAGGACTAAATGATAATGAAAATACCAAAGACAAGAGGGTTAAATGTTGAGGTGTTGCTAAGGTAAGGCCTCAACAATGAAACCCTAGCAGAGAAAGGCTCACTAAGGTGTAGAAACCCTAGGCCTTAGTGCTTTCTCCTCCTTATTTAGCTTATTGTCAAGATGAAATCGGCTAGCTTGAGTAAGAATTTATAGGGCTAAAGAAAAGAGAGTTGGAAGATGGAGTGTTGCTATGGAAAGGCTTCATCAAACAAACCCTAGGGGAAAACATCTCATCAAGGTGTATAAACCCTAGGCCTTGATGTGTTTTCCTCCTTCTTAGCTCAATAACAAATAAAAAATGGATAGCTAAAAGAGTAGAGATAGAGTGTTTCTATGGCAAGGCTCTATCTTACTAAAGAAAATCAAAATAGCTCTTAACTTGGTAGGGACATGAGACAAGGACCTTAGCATGTGCTTGTCACCTAGGGTTTTAATGCATCAAATTATAATAAAAAATGAAAGTAAATAATACTATAACCATTCAATCAAGAAGTTTTGCAGAAATTCACTTACATAAACCATGCATTCAACTAGCCAAACCCTAGTTGTAAACCTTCCACCAAGAAGAAATGCCAAAATAGTCCAAAAATAGTCTCCTTCAACAAGTGTGCCTCACAATTTCAGCCAAAACCCTAGAATAGGGTGTAAATTTTAGACCTCATTAATGTGTGAATGAAAGGTGATGAAAAATTGAGAGTGAAAACCCTCAATATACCATACCAATGACCTTAATTAAATTTTAGGTCATCAAAAGGAAGACAAGGCCAAAATACACAATAATATTGTTTTACATTGAACTGTCATAAATTAAATCCCTAATCAAGAAAAAGAAAGACGTCATGCCCCTTCTAGGGTGATGTTATCCCTTTCTAGGGAAAATCTATCCTACTAGAGCAAAATGTTATCCCTCATTGGGCTTCTCCAACCTGCCACATGTGCCAAACTGCCATGACTGTCTCCCAAAAATGCCCATGAAGTTGGATGATGTCATGAGCCTCCTGGGTGACATCCTGGGCCTTCCAATGCCAATGTTCCAATGAAGACGGCACAACCCCCCTAGGTAAGGCTCTGTTAGGGTGTCTCTATGGAACGTCTTCCTCTTCTCCGGTGAAAACCCCTATGTATTGTATTTTCCCCCTGCTGGGGTCTCAGTATCCTTTCGGTTGGCTCTTCAGCTCCATAAAGATCTGAACTATTCATCTACTCATGTGTACTTGTCCAATTTGGTACTTGTTCATTGGGCATGATCCTTCACATCAATAGCTACACCCTCCATGGGCTCATAAGTCACAGAGATCATAGCAATGTCAATAACATATCATCATCAATCTTATTAAACATGTGCATAAAACCCCCTTTGCCCCATTCAAGTGATCAAAGACATTATACAAATTTGTAATACAAGTTTGGAGGAGGTGACAAGGCATCCTATTAGGCTAGTGCCCACTAGAAAAGGGATGTTTCTGAAAGATATTAAATCCAAGTCATGTAAATGGGTGAGGTGGATAAGGGATGTCCTGACAAGGGGTGCAGTGAAAGCAGGAAAATGCAAGCCTTACCTGTGGGTTCCTTTGTAGAAGGCGAGTTTCACCTTTCCTGGATGGAAATGTTTCCAAGCCCATTCATGCCTTTTATTAGTTATTCTTTATTTATTTTTCTTCAAGAATATAATCAGGGGACATTGCCTTGTCATGGTGACCAATGGTGGCAGTGTTACCCACAAGTACTTTCACATAAATGAGAAGGTTCGCTCGTGATGAGACCCCCTTTCTCTTGGCCATGCAACCAAGAGCCACTACCCTGGTGTGGTAACCAAATGCTAGTAGTGTCATACTTCTAGTTAACTATGGACCTAATATGTTGGCTTGTGATGAGACCCCCTATCCTCTGACTAGGTCTTTTTTTATTAATTTTATCAGTCCCTCTTGTTTCTTGCTGAGAATATTTTTACTGCTTTCTTAGGGATCCCTGGGTGAAGCATCTTGAGGTTTTATTTTTTAGTCTTTTATCTTTTTCCAACTTTCTTGTACCTTCTGGGCCTTTAGCCCCTTCTTCCCACAAGGCAAGGTGCAACCCTTAAATGATTGGCCAACCCAATTCCCAAAAAAATGTAATGGGATGGATGAGCGGGAAGTAATATGAAAAAGTGGTAATATGATGAGAGCGGATGATGAATTTTCATAAATCCCCCCATCGGAAACTAAAAACCTATGGGCACAAGATTACTAGGGCATCCTATCATTCCCCCCAAACATGGTCAAGTGGACAAGTATAAGATCCAAGCATTTGTTAGAAACAAAAGGAATTAAATGCACATATTCAAAGGTTTTGAGGATCAGAGTGACACATACCATGATACCCAGACTCATTACTTCATGGATCAAGAACCATCTTTGATACAAGAACAGGCCGAAGGTGATGGATGTTGTTGCTACTGACAAAGTGGAGGTGTTGAAAGGGAGAAAATATTGGCCCTGCAAGGCCATGCTCAAGTCGATCTGTCTCTCGGTACTCCATGTCTAGGACCTGTGGGCCTCGAGACATGATCTCCTAGCTATCCCTAAAAGTGGGGGATAACAAGGCCTAACTAACTTTCTTCTTCTGTGCGCTAACCCCTGAAAATGTGTTAATTGCCTTCGTTTCTTCCACGCACATTGCTCCTTAGATGACTTGTCATGCAATTTTTTCCTGTGTGATTCACAAATTGGTCCAAAAATGTCCTGCTCCAACATGGTGTATGCACCATTTTATGTGTCACATAGTGAAATATTCTGAAAAAATCTTAGACACCATGTCTATGTGAATCCTCACTTGATTTCATGTGTTATGAGCATTATCAATACTTGTCAATATGGGAAATGACACCTTCACTAGAATCACAACACTCCAACCTACTTGTTTGAACAATAATTTCATTGACATTTCATTTTGTGCATGAAATGTAATTACACCAATATTCGAAACCATACCATGAAAAATATACAACAATAAAATATAACACACCAAAGGGTCCCCATTGGTACCTTCACTAGCATCACAAAGTGCACTTGGGCTTCCAATCACTCTAGATCAAGAAATTCAAGTGTTCTAGGGTTTCCGAATTCCACAAAAACTTATCAATATCAAGTATTTATTTACTCTATTGTTTCTCCTAAAATTTATAAAAGTTATTCTAGAAATATGGCATTGAATACAATGAGAGAAAATGCAAATGAAGAAGAGTAGAAAATCTTGAAGTATTCTCATGTTTTGTCATTGTTAATGGAAATTTTATTCATTGTGGTTGGTATTCTTATATAATTAGGGCATGTGTGCATTCCACTTATCCTGTAAATTCCTAGGTCATGAGAAAGGGAATTCGCTCCCTCTCATCATCAATGCACTCATCTTACCACCATATTGGTGTATGCACCATTTTATGTGTCACTTAGTGAAATATTCCCAAAATAGATTAGACACCTTTTCTCTGTGAATCCCCACTTGATTTCATGTTTTATGTGCATTGTTGATTCTTGTCAATGTGGTAAATGACACCTTCACTAGCATCACAATAGTCCAATGGAACAATAATTGCATCAGGATTTATTTGTGTGCATGCAATGTAATTACACCAAGATTCAAAACCATACCATGAAAGATCCACAACAATAAAATATAACACACCAAAGGGTCTCCATTGGAACCTTCACTAGCATCACAAAGTGTACTAGGGTTTCCAAGCACTCCAATTATACTAAGGTTTCCAAATTACATAAAACCTTATCAAGATTAAGTGCTTATTTACTCTAATATTTCTCTCGATATCTAGAAAAATTCTTCAAGAAATATAGAGTTGAAGACAATGACAGAAAATGTACATGAAGAAAGGTAGAAAATATTGAAGTATTCTCATGTTTTTTTATGGTTAATGGAAATCTTCTTTAATGTTGTCAATATTCTTATACAATTAGGTCATGTACACATTCCATTGATCCTATAAATTCCTAGTTTTTGATAAATGGAATAATCTCCCTCTCATCATCACTTCACTCATTCTACCACTATATTGGTGTATACACCATTTTATGTGTCACTTTGTGAAATATTTCCAAAAAATAATATTAGAAACCTTGTCTCTATGAATCCCCACTTGATTTCATGTGTTATGAGTATTATCAATTCTTGTCAATATGGGAAATGGCACCTTCACTAGAATCACAATAGTCCAACCTACTTTTTCAAGAAATAATTGCATTGGGATTTCATTCTATACATGCAATGTGATTGTTGGGTCGCCAAAGTACCATCTTTTTACCAACCTTTCACTTCACTTTCAATTCACTTTCACTTCACTTTTAACCATATTTCGCTTTCCTATACCCTTACATTAAACCATTTTCATGATTACATGGGTTTTAGACATATTATTTT
>ML789488.1:63111-86611 GCA_009831015.1 Picea engelmannii | reverse complement strand
TTGTAAGGGAGCTATTGTTTTCATGCCTACAACAACTAAGCCTTTTTAAGTGTATTTATTTTCAATGCATGAGTGTTTACTTGATGATCTTGATTGTTGATAGGTTTTGTGAAACATCATGAGAGGACCTCCTGTAAGGGAGCCAGTGTTTTCTTTCCTACAACAACTAAGTCTTATTAAGTGGAATGAAAGAGTTAGGATTTGATTGAATTTTTCTTAGATTAGAGTTAGATGCCTACTCCTACATATATTTTGCTAGCATCATCACAAGCTTATGAGCATCCCTGGTTGATAATTAAATGAAAGCAATTTAAGCAATTGAATTGCCCAACAGTGATCACACCAATGTTCAAAAACATACCATGAACAACAAAATATAACACACCAAAGGGTCCCCAATGGCACCTTCGCTAGCATCACAAAGTTTACTAGGCTTTCCAAGTATTCTAGGGTTCCAAATTCCACAAAAAATTATCAATATCATTTTTTTCTTTACTACTCTAATGTTTATCTAAATCTCTAGAAAAATTCTTCAATAACTCTAGAATTGAAGACAAGAAGAGAAAATGAAAATGAAGAAGAGTAGAAAATATTGAAGTATTCTCATGTTTTTTTTTTATGTTTAATGGTAATTTTTGTCAATGTTGTTATTTTTTTTATACACTTAGGTCATGTGTGCATTATAATCATGTTATAAATTCCTAGGTTGAGAGAAAGAGTATTATATCCCTCTCATCATCACTCCACTCATGATACCACCATATTGGTGCATGAACCATTTTATGTGTCACTTAGTGGAAGCTTCTAAAAAAATATTAGGAACCTTGTCTCATGAATCCCCGCTTGATTTAATATGTTATGAGCATGGTTGATTCTTTTCAATATTGGAAATGACACCTTCACTGGCATCACAACATTCCAACATACTTGTTTGAACAATAATTTCATTGGGATCGTAGCCAACATCTGTCTTGGCCACATAATAACATGTCTTCTTAATGTATTATTCATCATTTTCATTAATGCCGCATCATTTTAGCATCTTCATAAGTATTTTAGGATCCATGTTATTGTTTTTGCAACATCTCATTTGATTCCTAAGAATACATTTATTATCTCTTGAATGTCCTTGTGGTCATATTTTGCGTCATAATTCCTTCTTACTAGGAATTTTATGCCCCTAGACCAAATTGTCAATATGTCCCTGAATGGCTTGAGCAGGAAAGTTGCAACTCACCATAAAAATATAACTAGGCCTCGAATGGATGAGCCATCAATTGCATTGAACACAGGGAACCGTATTATAGTTGGGGGTACACCTCCCAATGTAATCACACCAATGTTCAAAAACATACCATGAACAACAACAAAATATAACACACCAAAGGGTCCCCAATGGCACCTTCGCTAGCATCACAAAGTTTACTAGGCTTTCCAAGCACTCTGCATCAAGCACTCCAAGTATTCTAGGGTTTCCAAATTCCACAAACCATTATCAATATCATTTTTTTCTTTACTACTCTATTGTTTATCCAAATCTCTAGAAAATTTCTTCAATAACTCTATAATTGAAGACAAGAAGAGAAAATGAAAATGAATAAGAGTAGAAAATATTGAAGTACTATCATGTTTATTTTATGTTTAATGGCAATTTTTGTCAATGTTGATATTTTTTTTATACAATTAGGTCACATGTGCTTTCTAATCATGTTATAAATTCATAGGTTGAGAGAAAGAGTATTATATCCCTCTCATCATCACTCCACTCATGATACCACCATATTGGTGTATGAACCATTTTATGTGTCACTTAGTCGAAGATTCCAAAAAAATATTAGGAACCTTGTCTCATGAATCCCCGCTTGATTTAATATGTTTTGAGCATGGTTGATTCTTTTCAATATTGGAAATGACACCTTCACTATGATCACAATATTCCAGGATACTTGTTTGAACAATAATTTCATTGGGATCGTAGCCAACATCTAACTTGGCCACACAATAACAAGTCTTCTTAATGTATTATGCATCATTTTCATTAATGTCGCATCATTTTAGCATCTTCATAAGTATTTTAGGATCCACATTATTGTTTTTGAAACATCTCATTTGATTCCTAAGAATACATTTATTATCTCTTGAATGTACTTATGGTCATATTTTGTGTCATAATTCCTTCTTATTAGGGATTTTATGCCCCTGGACCAAATTGTCAATATGTCCCTGAATGGATTGAGTAGGAAAGTTGCAACTCACCATAAAAATATAACTAGGCCTCGAATGGATGAGCCATCAATTACATTGAACACAAGGCACTGTATTATAGCTGGGGGAACTCCTCCCCTATGATTATGTTTCCGGGAAAATAGTTTGTTTGAGGATCTCTAGAACTAGGGTTTTAGTTAGTAAGTGACAATGTAATTTCTGAACTAGGGATCGATTTTCAAAAACACCATGTCGGGAAATTGTGGGTAGTGTGGTAACATGGGCCTTGTCCAAAAACACTTGTAGGAGCTTATCAAACTCAATTATGCTGCTTGATTTATATTTTATGCCCCCAGACCAAATTTTCAACATGTCCCTGAATGGCTTCAAGAGGCAAGTTGCAACTTTTCATAAAAATATAATTGTGCCTCAGATGGACAATCAAATAGTTGCATTCAAATCGGGACAGTGGATTATAGCTAGGGTCAACCCTCCCCTATGATTTCATTGGCCATAAAATATTTTGTTTGAGGATCTCCAAAATTAGGGTTTTTCTCAATAAGAGACAATGTAATTTCTTAACTAGGGGTCAATTTTGAAGAAAATTGTGTCAAGAAATTATGGGTAGCATGGTCATGTGGGCCTTGTCCAAACATAGTTGTGATATCTTACAAAATTCAATTATGCTTCTCAGATTGGATTTGATGCCTCCTAACCAAATTTTCAATATGTCCTTGAATAAATTTAGGAGGCGAGTTGCAACTACCCATAAAAATATAATGGAACCATGGATGTATGAACCATCAATGGCATTGGCCTCCTTACACTAGATTAAAACAAGGGGTACCCCCACATTTGATTCCATTTCCTAGAAAATGGATCTTTCGAGGATCTCCAAAACTATGGTTTTTATTAGTAACACACAATGCAATTTCTAAACTAAGGCTCAATTTTGAATAAAACTATCTTAGGGAATTGTGGGTAGCGTGGTCATGTGGGCCTTGGAAAAAACACTTAAGGGAAATTTTACAAGTCAATTGTGTTTCTCAGATTGGATTTTATGCCTCGGGACCAAATTGTCAATGTGTCCCTGAATGGATTTAGTAGGCAAGTTGAAACTCACCATAAAACTCTAACTAGTCCTCGGATGCATGAATCATCAGTTTCATTAGACTATTGACACCGGACTACATCCATGGGAACCCCTCTATGATTTTTTTTCTCATAAAATGGTTTGTTTGAGGATCTTTGTAACTAGGGTCACAATTCAATTTCTAAAGTAGGGATCGAGTTTGAAGAACACTATTTTGGGATATTTTGGGTAGTGTGGTCATGTGGGACTTGGACAAGAAAACTTGTGTGAACTTATGAAAGTCATTTATGTTGCTCGCATTTGGATTTTATGCTCCTGGACCAAATTGTCAATATGTCCCTAAATTTCTTTAGGAGGTGAGTTGCAACTCATCATAAAACTCTAATGGGCCTTGTATGGACAAAACCTCAATTTTGTTGGACTCATGACACTAGTTACAATTAGGTTCACCCCTCCCCTTTTATTTTGTTTCCTAAAAAATGGTTTATTCAAAGATCTCTAGAACTAGGGTTTTTCTTAATAAAGCACAATGGAAATTCTAAACTAGGGGTTAATTTTCAAGAACACTTTGTTGGGTGATTATGGGTAGTGTGGTCATGTGGGCCTTAGCCAAACACACTTATGAGAGCTTATATAACTAAATTAAGTTTCTTGGATTGGATTTTTTCCCTCAGACCAAATTTTCATTGTCTCCCTAAATGGCGTTAGGAGGCGAGTTAAAAATCACTATAAAAATCTAACTAGACCTTGGATGGAAAAACCATCAATTGCATTGGAATCATAAAACTGAATTAAAGATAAGGGAATCCCTCTCCTATTATTATGTTTTGAAAAAGATAGTTTTTTTTAGGATCTTTGAAACTATGGTTTTTCACAGTAAGGCACAATCTAATTTATGAAATAGGGGTCAATTTTGAATACCACTATGTCGGGAAATTGTGGCTAGCATAGTCACATGGGACTTATCCAAACACACTTTTGGGATGTAACATACCCATATTAGTGATATGTAATTTAAAGATGATGTATGTTCATGGGCCTTGTTATCCCCATTTTGTGGATAACTAAGGAGATCATGTCTCGAGGCCCTCGAGTTGCAGATATGGAGTGCAGAGAGACTACATGGCCAGCAGTACCCTTTTGCACGGTTGGAAACCCTTCTCACCACCATAGATGGTCACATATTTCCAGACAGCATCCACCACATCAATTGGCTTCCATAAGGTAGTGGGCCTTGCTCCATGAGGTACAAGTCAGTATTATGGTGATCATCATTTCAATATTTAAGCCAGTTGAGTATGTTGTATCTTAGATTTCTCTCGATTTCATGATATATTCTTGGACATTATGACTTTTTCCCTATTTCACCTTGGTGGTTGACATTGTTCCCTAGTAATTGGTATTCCTTGGGGTTTGGTTTGCTACTAAGAACTCCCTTAAACAACCATCATATTGTTCTTGACCATACTTACCAATTTCCATCATTGTTCCCCTCCATTTCCTTATCACTTGGGATTTTAGGGTGTATTTACCCAAGAAGGGGTTGTCCCTCATTTTATGGGAAGAAGGGGATGAAGGACCAGAGGGGTTGATGTTGGGTAAAAGACAAAATCCTTGTATAAACCTTATATATGATTCACCTAGGGATCACCCAAGAAAGTAGTGAAACACTTATCTTTGAGTAAAGGGGACCCACAATATAATAAAGAATTCTTAAAAGGTTAGATGAAGGATAGGAGGTCTCATCATGAGTTGGCCTATCATGTTCAAGAATATCTAGTGGTATGACATTTCCATTATCTCGTCACCAAACCAAGGTAATGGCTCTCAGTTGCATGGCTGAGAGAAAGGGGGTCTCATCGCAATCCATCCTTCTCATTTCCACTAGGTGTTTGTGGGTGACATTTCCATCATCTAGTCACCATGACAGGGCAGTGGCCTTCAACCTCTCCTTATGCTATTATGAAAGAAAATGCAATGAAAGAAAGATAAAAGACAATTGATGAGGTTGGAAAAAGTGCATTCTAGAGGAAGGTACCATACATCCTCTATAAAGGAACCCATGAATGAGACACTACAACCCCTTGTATGTCATGATCCCTATGCCCATTGATTCTTGACCCCAACTACTTCAACCACTTTACATGTCTTAGAGAGGGATCTCTTGGAAACTCTTATTGACCTAGGGAAAGATCTACCTGATAGGACACCTCATCAATCCTGCCATATTCAAGATTGACAAGTTGCATAATTTCTTTGAGCATTTAATTCTTTGATATAGTGATATTTGATGCACATGCTTAGGTGTCTCACTTATTGATTGGATTCACTTATCATAATGTTATGAATTTAAATCCATAGAGGGCATTCTCATTTGTCTTTTCATGACCTAGTTGGTGGGCAGTTTTGGGAGAACAAACCTAGCTTGGGATTCCATGGCGCTACAATCCCATAAATTGGATGCCAAGGGCCCGCATGCTGGATGATAAAGATAAAACTTGGAACGCCTGGAATATGAATTGTATTACATGTCATATCCTCCACATGCCAAATGTTTTTCCTAGGAGAGGCAAAACATCACTCCTAGAGGCATGACGATGCCTATGGGAGTTAAGGCTTGGTGTTGAGGTGCCACTCATTAACACATGGACGTTTTGAGGAGAAGAGGGCCTTCACCATTATGAGATTTTCTATATGCTTTACATGTGGCCTTTGGAGGCCTACCCATGCTTCTCGAACATCAGTGACTTCTTTTAAGTGGCAAAGTGACCCCTAAAGGGGAAACGTCCACATAAAATTAAGGTTTATTTGTGCAAAAGTGAAACTTTAAATGAATTTTTTAATATTAATTTGTTAAAGGGGGTAATATTAGGGTTGTTGACCCCTAGTATTTTGGTTTTCCCCTTAATTTATGGACAAGTCACCTTGGTGACATTTTGTATAAATAAGAGATCATAAGATCTCATTTTAACATAACTATCCCTCATTGTGAGAAGTATTGGTCTGAAATTTTTTCCATATTTGGAAAAATTGTCTCTTTTGGCTCTTTTTTATGGTTATCTCTTGATTTAATGGTTGATGGAAGTGATGAACTAGCCTTGGAAGGCTCATCTCTTGCTATTATGGTGGATTATCTTGGCATTTTTCCTTAAATTAGTATGGTTTTTACTCTCATGCTATCATTTGTTTCAAGTCAAGGTCATTGTGTTCGGATCTAAGTGGGAAGTATAAGGGCATACACCCCCACCATAGTCTTCATCATTTTATGCTTTATGTTATTGGTTAAACAAGGGTTTGCTAAGAGAAGTATAAGGGCATACACTCTCTTAGCTTAAACCCTACCTAAAGAAACTTTCCTTGGGAAGTAAAAGGGCTTACACCCACAAGGAGGTATATTCTATAGATATTTATTTTCATTACCCCATTAACCCAATAATTAAGAGAACTATTCATTTATTATTGCATAGGAGAAATAAAATATTGCATTGGGAAACATGATTTTTGGTCATTTTTACTTCTTGCAAAGTGGATTGTATTCCTTGTGCCTTGAGCACCTCACAACCACTAAGGCATCCCCATCAAGGGGGTATTTCTTGATTCTTTTATAAAATTACATATTCATCCATTAGGGCTGTAGAAACCCTAACACAATTTCTTGAATAACTCTCTTATCAACCATTGGATTTTGCTCAAAGTTTGCACACTTATTCTTTTTGGTCTAGCGCACTTTTTGGAAAAGTTTGAGGAGATTTCAATGGCTGATTTTCTTGATTTAATACATTGAATGTTACAGCCATAAGGCTGATATAATTTTCTATAGACAAGTCTTTACAACAACCTTATATTTTTATGCGAGAATATTGGTTTTTCATCTTGAGTTTAGCTAGTCATTAACTAGTCTTTCTCTTGTATTTTCCACTTGATCTCTAGCATTTATTGAGCAGGTTATAGTACCATTATATTTCTGATATATATATTTGTCTATTGATGCAAATTAGGGACAACAAGATTAAACTTTTTATCCAACTAACATACATCATTGCAAAGTGGTTTTTCTTGTGTCTCAGGTGGGTATTTCACCATTTATAGGCTACTCAACATACTTGGAAACCCTTGGACCTTCCAAATACTTTATTCCATGCATTTCTATCCATTTAGACTTGAACTCTATGGGATTCACTTCCATCTCTTACCCCCTAGGGTCACCAGTATCACCTCCTTAGAGTGACCTAGTCACCCTTGAAGTGTGGGACCTACATCGAGGTGACATTGGGCGTAGGATTCCCAAGTTGTAGCACTTGCCTTGTAGTTGGGTCAGGATTTTCCCAACCTAAAACTTGCGCTATAACATTTTGGCATCATTGTCGAGGATGATTCTGAATCTTCTTTGTACTTGAATGACACTTTGGTAAGCTATCCCAAAGCCTTTCCCTTATCTTTCCTGGTGACTCCACCTAAGAGACTTTCCCTTCCCCTTTTCCTTGATGAGATCATATTGAAGCTCATTTGGTGACTCCACCTTCCCATAACCCACTTTTCCCTTATCCTTTTCCATCCTTTAGTGATCCTTGATCTCATATGGCAACTCCATTGAGGTATTACTTACCATCGTAATTCTATAATATATTACACTGAGGGTAGCTCTCAGGCATAGGGGGTTGAAACGTCATATTTAGAGGACTGGACTACATGCATGTATGATTCAGATGTTTTTCAGCCTAGTGATGAAATGGTTACATATTTGTTCTGCCCTTTCGAGGATGATCTGTCGCAGCATGATCTTCATTCATCCTTTAATACATACCCTTTTGAGGATGCATATTTGATTTATGATAATTCTCATCCATTGTCCTCATATTTTGAGGATTACCAGGATGTGGATAACATAGAGCAATCATAGATTCATCCTTCAAAATGTAAGTATTTTTGTCTTGGAAATTTTCATCAATATTTCCAAGGAAAGAGTTAGTGTTTTTCTACACCTAAGACTGTTCCTTACCTCTTACCCTCTTCTCGAGGAGACCATGTAGTGTTATTTTTATCTTTCATTTCTTCTCATTCCTCGAAAAGCGGTGATTCTTTATGTGTATATGAATATGAGCCTTCATCTACATATAGTAGCCCCCCTTCAGAGATGGATTGATCGATCTTGTTGCTACTTTCAGGCAAGATGATCAAGCTTATGGTTTCTCTTTCCAATAGGATTTCCTCCCTCCCACCCATCTTCATGAGTTTTATTTCATGATCGATTATATGTGTGTCCATACTCATGATTATTATGTTCTTGAATCCTATTTGTTGTATTATATGATTAAGCACATGGGGAGATACTTTGATGAGATGATCAAATGGTTGCACTGGTTGTATGACTTCACTTGACATCATCCAGCATGTGATCTTCAGGGCCCCAAGGCCCTAGGTAACTAGGTAAGTCATTTCGATTCCCTTCATTTTCATATTTATTGCTCATATTAGTTTAGATGCATTTCATTTTCATTTTTCTCTACTTGCATATTGATTTCATGATTAACTTAGAAATTTTTGAAAATATGTCAAAAAAAAAAATTATATATATATATATGGATGAAGGGTGATAGAACCACCCTAGATTCTCTGATCTCTTTGTCTGAGTTTCCTTGTAAGCAAGGGTTTACCAGGAGATGTTGTGGTTCTCATGCACTCTACAACGAGCACATGTCCCCAAGAAAGAGACAGATGATGTCCCAATTTTGTGGATAACTAATAAGATTATGTCTCAAGGCCCTCAGGTTGTAGATATGGAGTGTCGAGAGACTACATGATCAACAATACCCTTTTTCACAGCTGGAAACCCCTCTCACCACCACAGATGGTCACATATTTCCATATGGAATCCACCACATCAGCTAGCTTCTGGAAGGCAATGGTCCTTGATCCATGAGGTACATGTCAGTATATTGGTGAGAATAATTTCAATATTTAATCTAGTTGAATATGTTGTATCTTAGATTGATATAGATTTCATGATATATGATATTGCTTGGACATTATGCCTTTTTCCATGTTTCACCTTGGTGGTTGACATTGTTCCCTAGTAAGTGGTATTACTTGGGGATGGGTTTTCTACTAGGAACTCCCGTAAAGAGCCATTGTAGTGTTCTTGACCATACTTACCAATTTCCATCATTGTTCCCATCCATTTCCTTATCACTCGGGATTTTAGGGTGTATTAACCCAAGAAGGGGTTGTCCCTCATTATATGGGAAGAAGGGGTTGAAGTACCATAGGGGTTGATGTTGTGTAAAAGATAAAATCCTTGTATAAACCTTACAGATGCTTTGCCTAGGGATCACCCAAGAAAGCAGTGAAACGCTTATCTTTGAGTAAAAGGGACCCACAATCTAATAAAGAATACTTAAAAGGTTAGTTGAAGGATAGGAGGTATCATCATGAGATTAACTATCATGTCCATGAATATCTAGTGGTATGATATTTCCATCATCTGGTCACCAAACCAGGGTAATGGATCTCAGTTGAATGGCTGAGAGAAAGGGGGTATCATCGCAATCTAGCCTTCTCATTTCCACTAGGTGTTTTCGGGTGACATTGCCATCATCTGGTCACCACGCCAAGGCAATGACCTTAAACCTCTACTTATTCTATATTGAAATAAAATGAAAAGAAATAAATATGAAAGGAAATTTATGGGCTTGGAAAAAGTGCATTGCAGATGAAGGTACCACACACCCTCTACAAAGGCACCCATGAATGAGACACTACGACCCCTTCTATGGCATAAGCCTTGTGCCCATTGAGTCTTGACCCCAGCCACTTCATCCACTTTACATGAATTAGAGAGGGATATCTTGGAAACTCTCCTAGACCTAGGGAAAGATCTACCCAATAGGACACCTCGTCAACCCTCCCATATTCAATCTTGACAAGTTGCATAATGTCTTTGAGAATTTAATTGTTTGATATTGTGATATTTGATGCACATGATTAGGTGGATCATTTATTGATTGGATTCACTTATTAGTATGTTATGACTTAATATCCTTGGAGTTGCAGGACCTAGTTGGTTTACAGTTTTGGGAGAACAAGCCTAGCTTGGGCTTCCATGGTGCTACAAGCCCACTAGTTGGATGCCAAGGGCCCACATGCCGGATAAGAAATATCAAAGTTGGAATTCTTTGAATATGACTTGAATGACATGCATCAACCCCCACACACCAAATTTGTTTCCTAGGAGAGGAAAATGTCACTCCTAGAGGCATGATGTCACCTACGGGGGTTAGGGCTTGGTGGTGAGGTGCCACTCATTGACACACGGAAGTTTTTAGGAGAAGAGGGTATTAACCATTATGGTATTGTCTAGATTCTTTACATGTGGCCTTTGGAGGCCTACCCATGCTTCTTCAACAACAACAAATTCTTCTAAGTGAAAAAACATCCCCTAAAAGGGAGACATCCATGTAAAATTAGGGTTTATTTCTGCAAAAGTGAAACTTTAAATGAATTTTTTAATATTAATTTTTTAAAGGGGGGAATATTAGGGTTGTTGAACCCTAGTCTTTTGGTTTACCTCTTAATTTATGGACAAGTCACCTTGGTGACATTTTGTATAAATAAGAGATCATAAGATCACATTTTAACATAACTCTCCCTCATTGTGAGAAGTATTGGTCTGAAATTTTCACTATATTTGGAAACATTGACTCTCTTTTGCCTATTTTTTATGGTTATCTCTTGATGTTATGGTTGATGAAAGTGATGCACTAGCCTTGGAAGGCCTATCTCTTAATATTGTGGTGGATTATCTTGGAATTTTTCCTTGAATTGGTATGGTTTTTACTCTCATGCTATCATTTTTTTCAATTCAAGATCATTTTTCTATGATCTACTTGAGTAGTATAAGGGCATACACCCCCACCATATTCTTCATCATTTTATGCTTCATGTTATTGGTTAAACAAGGGTTTTATAAGAGAAGTATAAGGGCATACACCCTCTTATCTTAAACCCTAGATAGAGAAACTTGTGTTGGGAAGTAAAAGGGATTACACTCTCAAGGAGGTAGCTTCTCTAGACATTTATTTTCATGTCCCCATTAACCCAATCATTAAGAGCACTAGTTATTTATTATTTCATTGGAGAAATACAATATTGCATTGGGAAACGTGATTTTTGGTCATTTTTACTTCTTGCAAAGTGGATTGTATTCTTTGTGACTTGGGAAGCTCACAACCACTAAGGCATCCCTATCAAGGGGATACTTCTTCCTGCTATTAGAAAATTACATATTCATCTATTACGATTGCAGAAACCCTAACTCATTTTCTTGAATAACTCTCTTATCAACCATTGGATTTTACTCAAAGTTTGCACACTTATTATTCTTGGTCTAGCGCACTTTTTGGAAAAGTTTGAGAGGATTTCAGTGGTTGATTTTCTTGATATAATACATTGAATGTTACAACCATAAGGCTTGTTATCATATAGTTTGTAATTGGAGTAAAATATGGATGGAAAAGAGGCAAATTGGTGTAACTAAGACTATCCTACCACTGTCACCTCAATAGGATAGCTCTTTCCATTTAGGGTGGTAGGCCAAGGGGAGACGTCCCCGATTACCTTGGGTTTTGAGAAGGCAAAGAGTTATGGCTAAGTAGTAGTTTTCCCCCCTCACAAGTCACCACCGATCAGAAAGTTCGGCTAATTAGCCAATAAATATAAATATAACTGGAAGTACAAATGATCACCAAGAGTGTACTTGCCCGAGACAAAGAAACAAGAAAACTATACATGTGCAAGGTCACTTGCTTGATTAGTACTTCATATAATCAAAGACTTTCTGATATAAAGAAATTGACCAATAATATAAGTGAAGCAAATCAATGATATAAACTAGCAATGATTACATATATCACTTCACAATAAGTGCTAAAGGAGCTTCACAATTATCAATGCCAATTTATCATCAATGTAACAATACTAGAAGTAACGCCTTAGCCAATCTTTCAATTGCTTTAAAGAAACAATAAATGTTGCAAGGATATGATTGTAGCACAAGTAGAAGACGGAAGTAATAGGGTTAGTAAATGTTATTCTATGCTAGGGTTAGAAAGAGTTAATGATTGTTTAAGAGTATCTAGGAGTTGTGATCAAAATGGCTCTAGTATAAAGTCTTAGATCAGTGCGCTATTAGGGTAAATGGAGTCAAAAAGGCTGCAAAAGTTGAAGGGTCGAAATGATAGTGGTAGGTATAAAGACAAGATATTTTAATGATGAGGTGTTTCTATTGCAAGGCTTCATCAATCAAACCATAGGGGAAAACAACTCACTAAGGTGTAGAAACCCTAGGCCTTAGAGTGTTTTCCTCCTTTAGCTCAATGACAAGATAAAAACAACTAGCTTGAAAAGTAAAAGGTAGAGTGTTTCTATGGCAAGGCTCTAACATAAATATTCAGCAAAATAAAAGGCTCCTAGCATAACTTAGTAGGGACATGAAACAAGCACACCAACATGTGTTTGTCCCCTAGGGTTTAATCCAACAAATTATAATAAAAAAATGCAAGTAAAAAATACCATAACCATTCAATAAAGAAGGATTGCAGAAATTCACTTACATCCACCAAGCAATCATATAGCCAAACCCTAGTTGTAAACCTTCCACCAAGAAAATGCCAAAATAGCCATGAAAAATCCTCCTTCAATAAGTGCGCATCAAAATTTCAGCAAAAACCCTAAAGGAAGGCGCAAATTTCAGACCTCACCAAGAGTGAGTGAAAGATGATGAAAAATACGAGAGTTTTAGCTCTCTATTTATACAATAGCAATGACCTTAATAAAATTTAGGTCACCAAAAGGCCAACAAGGCCAAAATACATAATAATATTGTTTTACATTAAAATGACATAATGAAACCCTAATCAAGCAAATAATGAGGACGGCATGCCCTTTTAGGGTGACGTTAGCCCTTTCTAAGGAAAATGTGGCAGCTTCCAAAGGCCCAAGAAGGGCTAACATTTTTCTCCAAGGAAAGGCTTCAACCAATCAATCCCTTTTGTCTTTGGCCCTATCACTATCATTTCGGCCCTTCAACATTTGCAACCAGTTTGACTCCATTTTCCCTAATAGCACATTGATATAAGACCTTGTACTTGAGTCCTTTTGATCACAACTTCCAAATACTCTTGAACAACCTTTAGCTCCTTCTAACCCTAGCTTAGACTAACATTTACTAACCCTATTTCTTTCTTCATCTATCTGTGTTTGAACCATATCCATGCAACATTTATTGTGTCTTTAAAGCAATTGAAATATTGGCTAAAGCGTTGCTTCTAGTATTGATATTGTTACATTGATGATAAATTGTCATTGATCATTGTGAAGCTCCTTTAGCATTTATTGTGAAGTGATATATTGTAATTGTTTCTATCATACATCGTTGATTTTATTCATCACTATTATTGGTCAATTGCTTTATTTCAGAAATTCCTTGATTATATGAAGTACTAACCAAGCAAGTGATCTTTCACATGTATAGTTTTTCTTGTTGCTTTGTCTCAGGCATGTACACTTTTGGTTACCATTTGTACTTCCGGTTATCTTTACTTTTATTGGATGATTAGCCAAACTTCTGATCTGTGGTGACTTGTGAGGGGGGGAAACTTTATACTTATCCATAATATTTTTCCTTCTCAAAACCCCAGGTCACCGGGGACGTCTCCCCTGGGCCTACCACCCTAAACAAAAGGATCTATCCTATTGAGGTGACAGTGGTAGGATAGTCTCAATTTTTCCAGTTTGCCTTTATTCCATCCATCCTTTACTCCAACTACAAACTACGCGATAATAAGGCTGATATAATTTCCTGCAGACAAGTGTTTACAACAACCTTATATTTTTATGCTAGAATATTGGTTTTTCATCTTGAGGTTAGCTAGTCATTAACTAGTCTTTCTCTTGTATTTTCCACTTGATCTCTAGCATTTATTGAGAAGATGATAGTAGCATTATATTTATGATATATACTTTTATCTATTTCTGAAAATTAGGGACAAAAAGATTAACTTGATGATCCAACTAACATACATCATTGAAAATTGGTTTTTCTTATGTCTCAAGCAGGTATTTCATCATTTGCAGGTTACTCAGCATACTTGGCAACCCTTGTAACTTCCCAAGACTTCATTCCACAAATTTCACTCCACTTAGACTTGACCTATAGGGTATTCACTTCCATATCTATCCATATCCATCTCTTTCCCCCTAGGGTCACCGGGATCACCTCCCTAAAGTTACCTAGTCGCCCTTGAAGTGTGGGACCTACATTGAGGTGACATTGGGTGTAGGATTCGCAGTTTGTATCACTTTCCTTGTAGTTGGGTCAGGCATTTCCCAACCTACAACTTGTGCTATAACAGGCCCAAATATGTAATGTGTAAGCATTGTATATCATGATATTAAAATAGAATTTAACATCAACTATAGATGGACATGGATAGAGTAATGGGGTCTAAGTTTACACAAGAGAGGAGACAATGTAAGAGGGGGTCCAAGGGAGAATTACCCATGTCTATTAATCTTAACCCACTTTCTAAAATTATCATTGTGTATTAAACCTTCTAATTTCTTCTTGAGTATATCAAAGCTCCAATTATTAAACACATGTAAGAGGGTGGGTGTGAAAAGTCACTTCACATAGTTATTAAGAGCATGGGACAAGTACAAGAAAGAATGAGATAATTGTGTAAATCAGTTAAATACTTTTTGGGAAGAGTGAGAGTCAAGCAAGCATGGGAAAAGGCAAAAATTTGTATGGGAAAAATAGGCACATTTCACAGTGAGATTTTTGGAAAACAAGAGAGAATAAAGTGTTGGAGCTTGAAGGAATCCATAATGGGAATGTGTGGCATCTGGTTGGAGCTATAAATTCATGAAGAATTAGTTTTTTAGGCCTGTAGAGTGATATTCTATGTGAGATATTACCCTACAGTGGTGAGCTTGTTGTTGTGATATTTTCTTGTTGCAGTTGACATCCCTGGAGTCCCCAGCAAGAGAGATTCCTAACCAACCTATGTTGGAGCCTTGGAGGGAAGTGGGAAGGCATGATGGATTGTATGCATTGAAGGGGGATCCCATTCCTTAGTTTGTGTAGGTTGAGGGGAAGAGAGTTATTGGATTGGGGTCATTGTAGGAGAATTAGCTTGCTATGGGTTTTGTTGGGTTGTGAGTGGACAGTAGAGAGACACCCCTTGTGGATTTGCAGCCCTAGATCAGGGGTGATTTGTTGCTAATATTTGGACCAGTAAATATATGGTTGGGTGGATATCCATCCTCTATAGTAGGTTACACATTTTTTTTAAAGTATAAGTGTTCATCTCTATTACTTTTTTTTTAATTATGGGATTATATGTTGTGCATATACTCTACTCTTGAATGAATTTATACATTATTTTTTGTATGTGTATTTGGATAAAATCCATAATGATGTTGAATTACTTTTAAACCACAATGCATTCCAAGTTACTACGGATTTTAATTATTGTGTGCTTACTCTGATTTTGAGCAATAATAATATGTTGTTGAAAATGAGTTGAATAAATTGCATTCATGTTTAAATTAATGTTGTTATATGTATGGGTGCATTAGCATGATGCATTGAATTTTAAATTAATACTATCAAAAAAAAGTTATGATTTTAGTAGTGGGGGACACTACAAAGGGAGCTAATGGAACTCAATTATGTTGCTTGGATTGGATTTTATGCCCTCGAACCAAATTGTCAAATTGTGCTTGAATGGATTTAGGAAGTGAGTTGAAACTTTCCATAAAACTCTAACTATCCATCCAGTGGATGAACCATCATTTTCATTGGACTCCTAGGACCATATTATAGCTAGTGGAAACCCTCCCCTGTGCTTTTGTTGCATAGAAAATGGTTTGTTTGAGGGTCTCTGAAACTAGGGCTTTTCTCAGTAAGGCATAATGCAATTTCTAAGCTAGAGGTCAATTTTGAATAGCATTGTGTTGGGTGATTGTCGATAGTGCATTCATGTGGGCCTTTTCCATACACACATGTGGGATCTTATGGAAGTTAATTATGCTACTCGGATTGGATTTTATGCCCTTATGCCAAATTGTCAATGTGTCCTTGAATGGCTTTAGGAAGCGAGTTGCAACTCACCATAAAAGTCTAAATCGGCCTCGGATGGATGAAATGTCAGTTTCATTGGACTCCTGGCACTATACTACAACTAGGGGCACCCCTCGCTTGTGATTCTATTTCCCATAAAATGTTGTGTTCGAGGATATAAAGAATTAGGGTTTTCCTCAGTAATGCATAATGCAATTTCAAAACTAGGGGTCAATATTGAACAATGTTGTGTCCAGTGATTGTGGGTAGAGTGTTCACATGGGCCTTTTCCAAACATAATTGCAGGATATTACACAAGTCAATTACATTTCTTAAATCATATTTTATGCCCCCAAACCAAATTGCCAATGTATCCCTGAATGGCTTTAGGGAGAAAGTTTCAACTTGTCGTAAAACTTTAATTTATCCTTGTATGGATGAACCATCAGTTGTGTGGACTCCTGACACTGGATTACAGCTAGGGGCACCCCTCCCCTACTATTTTATTTCCTAAAAAATGGTTTGTTAGAGGATCTTCAGAACTATGGTTTTGCTTAGTAAGGCACAATGCAATTTTTGAACTAGAGGTTGATTTGTAAGAACAATATGCCACGTCATTGTGTGTAGAATGGTCATGTGGGCCTTGGACAAAAACATCTGTGGGAGCTTATGGAAGTCAATTATGTTGGTCGGATTGGATTATGTGCTCCCAGAAAAAATTGCCAATGTGTCACTAAATGGCTTTAGGAAGCAAGTTGAAACTCACCATAAAACTCTAATAGTGCCTCTGAAGGGAGAACCATCAATTGTATTGGACTTATGACACCAGATTATAGCTAGGGGCATACATCCCCTGTGATTTTGTTTCTTGGAAAATATTTTTTCTTAGGATCTTAGGAACTAGGTTTTTTCTCAGTAAGGCACAATGTAATTTATGAACTAGAGATTTATTTTGAAGAAAATATTATTAGGAAATTATGGGTAGCATGGCCACATGGTCCTTAGAAAAAACACACTTGTGGGAGTTTATAAAACTCAATTATTTTTCTCAAATTAGATCTTATGCCCCTAGACAAAATTATCTATGTGTCCCTAAATGGCTTTAGGAGGCAAGTTGCAACCTACCATAAAAATCTAACTGGGCCTCCAATAAACAAACCATCATTTGCATTGGTCTTTTGACACTAGATTACAATCATAGGAACCCATCCACTTTGATTTTGTTGCTCAAAAAAGGTTTTTTTTTAGGATCTTTGGAATTAGGGTTTTGGTCAGTAAGGCACAAAGCAATTTTTGAAATAGAGGTCGATTTTCAAGAACACCATGTGTAGCATCCCCAAACCCCTTGTTAAGATATGCCACTTAAAATTTTGGACTCTGATACTAATTTAATTCATAAAAATACTTTGCAAATGCAAAGATTCGTACAAAATAATAACAGAAATATACATGCAACTTACACTGAAAAAAAAAAAATCCATGAAAATAAATGATTAAATATTAACACAATGCATAAATTAACCCACAATTTACAATTGTATTTGATAAAAATAACACCAACTGTGTGCATACCTTCCATGATCCTCCCAACCTTAGACCACACTACTCAAAATTCTCAGCAGTTGGTCACCCCCGAGCTGGGGCTTAAACTCCACCTAGGAAAGGGAATCCTAACCCAAGATAAGGTCTCTCAGACAACATAAAGCTCAGATTCAGGTGCCAACTCAAGCCAAAAACCTACAGTCCCTCATTCCCCACATGTCTGTCCCACCTCAAGAATTGTGCCCCTTCTCTACTCAACAATCCTTCGGCTACCCCACTTCCCTTTCGCGGCTTCAACAACAAGCCATAAAATAAGTCTAAGATCCTTATAGCTGCAACTTGGCACCTAGGGAATTAATTCCCAATAATTCTCTCCCCTGGAGAGAATACTCACGGGCATGACAACCCACTTATTCAATATTCCATGGGCCTAACAACCCGCCTATTCCACTCCAAATATTCCTAGGTACAGGTAATAATAAAATTAGGGTACATATGATATCTAAGTGAGTGAAGTAATGAAGATAGAATGATAGGAAAATGAACTAAGTCCAAACTATATGTATGCATATTCCCAACTTGAAACTTGTCATGTTGGGAACTACCTTGGGACCACTTGACCCCCACTTTTCCCCATCCTTATAACTTAGGATAAAATAAATATCCATAATTTATACTTTAAGGAATATTAATATAATATTCCTTTGGGCTTAAGCCCCCCTAGCTTATCCCCTTTTCCTAAACTTTTAGCCCCATTTCCCTATCTAGTGGAGTATATCCCCCAATACTCTTTTACATGGTTGGTTTTTAGCAGTGATGTGTTTTCATTAAAATTTGTGTGTGATTACATATTACAATGATGGGTCACTGGTCATTTTAGCATCTGGCTCCACATCCTAATAACCACACAGACACTCTGGCCTCAAAATACATATACACAAAGGCACTCTAGCCCAAAATGTTTGGGCTCACTAGCCTATGTGTTCATTTACATTTATATGTACAACTGGGGTTTGTCCTAGGGGCTTTACATTCCCCTCCCCCTTATTTATGCATTGTCCTTAATGTCGTATAAACACATATACAATCAAAACTTCAAAAGTATTCAAAAAGATGTGGGTATTCTTCCTGCATAGCATCCTCATGCTACTAAGTTGCATCCTCATGAGCATACCATGCCCATTGGACCTTTACCAGTCCTATTGCTTGATTCCAAAGTAGCTTGACTTTCCGATCCAATATGCATACCAGCTGAAATCGAAAGTCTCCTTCTTGCTCCACCTGAATCGCATTCCAATCAATGATATGATTAGGATCAGATACATATTTTTTAAGAAATAATACATGGAATACATTATGAATGCACATTGATGCAAGTAAGGAATACATGTATGCTACGGGACCAATCCTCTCTGGGATTTCAAACAGCCCACAATAATGAGTTGCCATCTTTGAAATATTTCCCAACTTCAGGGAACGTCTTTTGGGTTTTACTTTCAAGAAAACATGGTCACCCACTTTAAATTCCATATGAATTCTTCCCTTATCAGTGTAAATTTTCTTCCAGTCCTAGGAAGCCTTTAAGTTATGTTTTATTGTCACCATCTTCTCTTTCATTTCCCTAAGTAATTCTGGTCCAACCATTGCTTTGTCTGTTGGGTTTTTCGAGCTCACTGGTCTGTTTCACTTTCTTCCATAAAGTTCCTCAAATGGGCTCATATTTAGAGATGCTTGATACCCATTGTTATAAGAAAACTACACCAAATGCAAGTAATCCTCCCATTTGGATGGTTTATCCATCACATCCATCCTCAAGATATCTTCAATCACTTGATTCACCCTCTTTGTTTTCCCATCTGACTCTGGATGATAGGTTGTGCTAAAGTTTAGTTTGGTCTTAAATCCTTTCAATAACACTTTCCAAAAAATTGATATAAATTTTGGATCTCTGTCAGACAAAATTGTCTTAGGTATACCATGTAGTCGATAATTTTATCTCGCATAAATATCAACAATGTTGGATGCCTTATGAGTGATCTTTACTGGAAAAAAGTGGGAATATTTAGTAAGCTTATCCACCACAACCATTATGGAATCATGCTATCTAGTTGTTCTGGGAAGCTTAGTGATTAAATCCATTGTTACAACTTCCCATTTCCACTCAGGAATGGGTAATGGCTATAACAAACCAACTAGGTGTTTATTCTTAGCCTTTACTTTTTGACATTCCAAACACTCGGAAATAAAATAAGAAACCTCTTTCTTCATATCCGACCAAAAATATTGGCTCTTGACAAGTGCAATAGTTTTCTGGTAACTTGGGTGCCTAGCATAATGCATGTTATGCATTTCTTTTAAAATCATTTTTTTTAATTCTTGAGAATTTGGAACATAAATTCTACCCTTTTACATGAGAATTCCAGTCTTTTCCAACTTATATTCTTCACTTTTCTGCTGCAAATTACCTTGCTAAAATTTTTCCTTTACCTCCATGTATTTTTGATCTTATTTTGTATCCTCTAAAATTTTATCCTTCAAATATGATTGGTACATGCTAATGTCTATAGCATGCATCTCATGCGCCCTCATGCTGAGTGCATCGACCACCTCGTTCTCTTTACCATTAATATAATTTATATCAAAGTCATATTCACTAAGGAATTCCAACCATCTTCTTTTCCTGACATTTAAGGTTGGTTTTCCAAATAAATATTTCAAACCACTATGGTATCTCCTCAATTCAAATATTTTCCCCACGAGGTAGTGCCTCCACATATTCAAGGAATGAACTATGGCTGCCAGTTCTAAATCATGAGTAGCATAGTTCCTTTCTTGCTCCTTTAATTTCCTTGATTCATAGCATATTGCATGCCTATTCTGACTAAGAACTCCACCAAGTCCTTATTTACATGTGTCAGTGCATACAATGAATTCTTCATTTGGATATGCAATATTTAATATTGGATCACTTATTAGTAAATTCTTCAAGTGTTGTAAACTACTTTCACAATATGATTTCCACTCAAACTTCACACCCTTATTTTGCAAGGAAGTGATTGGGTGTGTAATCCTTAAGAATCCCTCAATAAATATCATGTAGTATCCCACAAGTCCCATGAATGATCTCACCTTAGAGACATTCCTTGGTGTTGGAAATCTTCAATGGCCCTTATATTTTCTAGACTGGCTGCTATCCCTTTCTTCGAAATGATGTGTCCCAAATAATGATTTTTCTTCTGGTAGAATGAGCACTTGCTAAATTTGGCATACAATTGATGCTCCCTCAATACCTATAATACCATTCTCAATCGATGCTCATCCTCTTCCTTAGACTTAGAATATATAAGAATGTCATCTAGGAATACAATGAGAAACTTATCTAAGTAATACCCGAAAATACCATTCATTAAACAAATGAATGTAGTTGGTGCATTTGATATCCCAAATGGCACAATTGTGAACTCATAATGAACATACCTTGTTCTAAAGCCAGTATTTCTTATCTATTCTTATTTAATTCTTACATGATGATAGAATGACCTAAGATCAATCTTGGAGAATATCTTAACATCTTTCAACTAATCAAAGAGTTCATATATCCTTGGAAAAGGATACCGGTTCTTCATAGTTACCTTTTTCAACTATCTGAAGTCAATGAAAAGTCTCAATGTTCCATCCTTTTTCTTCACAAATAATACTCGGGCACCCTAGGGTGACACACTTGAGAATATATACCCTTTCTTCAAAATATCTTCAAGTAGCATTTGCAATTCCTTTAGTTCTAGTTTGTTCATCTTGTAAGGGGTGTTGGATATTGGGGCTACTCCAGGCATCAAATTAATGGATCAATTAATATCTCTCTTGGGTGGAAATCCCTGTATTTCTTTAAATACACCTTCCAACTTATTTAGGAATGCATAATATTCAATACTTGGCACCTTATATTTAGGTGTCTCATCCTTATGTGATGAAAATATTTGACACCCTTTCCAGAAAATTTTCTTCACCTGCAAGGATGAAACTTCTCTAATGGTTACTACCCTAAAAATTCCCTAAACTATCCTCAAGTTCCCTTCCTCATCCAAGAAATTAAAGGCGCTATTATAACAATCTAGGATAGCATGATACTTCTCCAACCAATCCATGACAATGAGGAAATAATATTATCCCAGAGGCATGATATTCAAGTCTGCTCTTGTACCGAGTCCATTCATGTCCATTGGACATGCCTTAAACATCTCATTAATTTTCCTTTTATCTTTTGTAGCTAGCTTCACTAACCAAGGTTTTCCAAGGTTGCTTCTTGGCAATTGAAATCTTTCCAGCATCTTAGGATCTAGATAACTATGACTAGCTCTTAAATCAATTAAAATAGAAATGGGTTGGTTGGTGATATTACCTTCCACTTCAATCATATGATACTAGAAATCAACTTGCTTATTATCTAGAGTTGCATAGATCCTTGGTATATTTCTTCCCATGTCCTCCATTGTATCAGCTTGCTAAATATTATGAACAATCCTCACTTTTTTAGCTCTATGAGGAAAATCTCAGTACACATGGTCTCCCCCACAGCCCCAACATTGAATGGGTGATTGCCTTGGTCTTTTCCCCATTGTCTCTATCATTCTAGGTTCTTTAGAGGTTGGTTGTTCCTAAGAATTATTTATGAAGAATGGTTGTTTGGTCCCCTTCTTCCTTTGGTCCATCTTACTTTTCTTTTTGTCTTCCAAAGATTTTCAAAAAGTTGGTCTTCCTATATGTTGATCATAAAGGAATTTATCCCTCCTTATAGTTTCCTCTAGTTTCTTGGGATCATCATATTGTATCTTATCACTGATAAAATATGGCAGCCCAATTATTTACCTTTGAATCTTAACTTGTTCATCCTTGATGAAAGAAACATATTTCAACAGTTCTAAAAACCTTATTTCATACTCATTTATGGTAATACTCCCAATCTTGAGTTCAAATAAATCCTTCATTTTATTATCATACTAACATTTGGTCAAGCATTTCATTTGAAAACGCCTCTTGAATTCCCTGCAAGTAACCTTCTTCTCATCAATGTGTTGCACCTACACAAATTGGTCCCACCACATTTTCTCTTTTCCTTTGAGTTGATATATGGAAATTCTTTCTTCTGCTTGTGAGGACTAGTTATGTAATTGGAAGTACTTCCTCATTCCAAAAATCCAAGTCTTTACATCCTCATCTTTCTTGTGTTCACTATAAAATGTAGGAGGCTTGATATTATTCATATCTCCCTGTAGCTCATCTACCCCAAACCTCCTCTTGTTCTTCTTGAAAGGGGATGGATTTGAACTACTATGTTCTCTCCTAGTTGAATGAATTAGGGAGTGATGGTGATGTCTGACAACACTTCTTGTTCTTCTCCTCTCATCATGAGATATGTGACTTCCTGATTTTCTTGACTCAGATGCTAACAAAAAATATTGATTTCACCTAGCACTTTGGATTGGTTCCATGTCAGCCTCTAGCCACCATGGAATTTCCCTTTCAGTCCTTACCTCCACAAG
>ML789488.1:45529-56081 GCA_009831015.1 Picea engelmannii | reverse complement strand
AATTTTCCCAATTTGAGATTAAATTGGGAAATTTTAATTCCTACATTCGATTCTTCCATATACCCACTAACTTTTCCCCAATTTCACTGTAAAAAATTTTGAACAATTTGCAAACAAATTCTTCCTGACATTTTGTCAAACAGTTTGGTTGCAAACTCTATAATTTCACTTCGGTGCTCTGCTAAATGGCCCATGCAGGATCAATGTTGAAAACTGGAGCTCTAATACCACATTGTAGCATCCTCAGACCCCTATTGGGATATGCCACTTAAAATTTTGAACTCTGATACTAATTTAATTGATAAAAATACTCTGCAAATGCACAAATTCATACAAAATAATAACAGAAATATACATGCAGCTTACACAGAAAAAAATCCATGAAAATAAATGCATAAATATTAACAAAACACATAAATTAACATGAAATTGACACTGTCTTTGATAAAACAAACACCAACTACATGCAGACCTTCCATGTTCCTCCCAGCCTTAGACCACACTACTCAAAATTCTCAACAGTGGGTCACCCTCGAGTTGGGGTTTAATCTCCACCTAGGAAATGGAATCATAACCTAGGGTAAGGTCTCCCAAAAAAAAAATCTCAGATTCAAGTGTCGACTCAAGCCAAAAACCTACATTCCCTTATTCCCCACATGCATGCCCCACCCCAGGAAGTATGCCCCTTCTCTGCTCAACGGTCCTTCGACTACCCCACTTCCCTTCCAAGGCTTCAGCAATAGGATGGAAAGGAAGTCTCAAATCCTGTTGCATCTTGGCACCTTGGGAATTAATTACCAACAATTCTCTCACCTGGAGAGACTGTTCATGGGCTTAACAACCCACCTCGTCTGCTCTAAATATTCCTAGGTACAAGTACATGTACATGTAATATTAAAAAAATGGTATAGATGATAGATGAGTGAGTGAAGTAATGAATATAGAATGATAGGAAAATGAACTAAGTCCAAACTATATGTATGCATGTTCCCAACTTGACACTTTTCATGTTGGGAAATACCTTGGGCCCACTTGACCCCCACTTGTCCCCATCCTTAGAACTTAGGATAAAATAAATATCCATAATTTATACTTTAAGGAATATTAATATAATATTACTTTGGGCTTAAGCCCCTCTAGCGTATCCCCTTTTCTTGAAATTTTATCCCTCTTTCCCTATCTAATTGAGTCTATACCCCCATACTCTTTTACATGGTTGGTATGCAACAATGATGTGTTTTCATTAAAATTTGTGTGTGGTTACATATTACAATGATGGATCACTAGCCATTTTGGCATCTATCTCCACATCCTAATAACCACACAAGAACTTTGGCCTCAAAATAAATATACACAAAGGCACTCTGGCCCAAATTGTCTTGGCTCACCAACTTATGTGTTCATTTACATTTATATGTACAATTTGGGTTTGGACAAGGGGTATTACACCATGTCGGGTGATTGTGGGTAGTGTGTTCATGTGGGCCTTGACCAAAAACACTTGTGGGAGCTTCTGGAAGTCAGTGTTGCTCATATTGGATTTTATTCCCCTGAACCAAATTGTCGATGAGTCCCTAAATGGATTTAGGAGATGAGTTACAACTCACCATAAAACACTAACCAAGTCTCCAATGGGAGAACCATCGGTTGTGTTGGAATCCTGAAACTAGATTATATATAGGGGAACCCCTCCCCTATGATTCTCTTTCCTTAAAAATAATTTTTTTAGGATCTATGGATCTAGGGTTTTTTCTCAATAAGGCACAACACAATTTCTGAACTAGGGGTTGATTTTGAAGAACATTATGTCAAGCGATTGTCAGTAGGATGGTCACATGTCCCTTGGACAAAAACACTTGTGAGAGCTTCCGGAACTCAATTACGCTGCTTGGATTGGATTTCATGCCCTCATACACACTATTCAATGTGTCCCTTAATGGATTTAGGAGGCGAGTTGCAACTCATCATAAAACTCTAAACGAGCCTCTGATGGATGAACTATCAATTTTGTTGGACTCTTGACAACATATTATAGCTAGGGGAACCCCTCCCTTATGATTCCATTGCTTAGAAAATGGTATGTTCAAGGATATCTATAACTAGGGTTTTTCTTAGTAAGGCACAATACAATTTCTAAACTAGGAGTTGATTTTGAGGATCTATGTGCCGGATAATTGTGGGTAGTGTGGTCATGTGGACCTATGAAAAACACACTTGTGGGAGATTATGGAAATCATTTATGCTTCTTAGATTTTATTTTATTCCCTTGAACCAAAATTTCAATGTCTCCTTGAATGGTTTTAAGAGACCAACTAGGCCTCAGATGGATATATCGTTAGTTGGGTTCGTGTAACACATCCAACTCCCTAAGTACCCCCTTTAATGGATGGGGTATTAAATTTGTTCCTTCCTTCAACCATTTCCAAACCTCCTTTTCAGGACACCATTGTATTATTCTCATCGATATCTTGCCAACAGTTGTAAGTTTTCTCAAAATAGAGCTCTAGATCAAAAGTTATGGCCTTTTAAATATTTGGGGCCTTATTTGACCAAATGCTTCCATACTGCCATGTGTCATCCACGTGGCTCCATTTATTGTTCCCATTTTACATGGCACTGATGTGTCTTGCCTGCAAGGTGTGGTTGTTGACTGTGAATCAGTGTGGTGTTGGTGTTGGTGTTGGCGTGGCTCCTGCCACCTAGCCACAAGACCTTTGACCTTTTATGTGCCCAACATCGAACTCCACATCCTCCTAAGGTCTGCTCTCACGATTTTATGACACATGTCCACCAATAATTAGGACCATGGGTCCTTGAAACATCAGACACCGAGATCTCAAGACCTCAACCTTTTTTTCTATTTACAAATCCCATAAACTCTCGATCTGAAATGAGTTGACATCTATGTATATGTGGCACTACCACAAACTGCCACCTCACATAACATGTGGCTTAGAATCACCTTCCACCTGTTGTGACATGCTACCATTGTTTGCAACCTAGTGATCCATATTTAGGAGTGGAACGAACTGATTAACAGACTGAATACAATAAACACAGAGATATGAAGAATAACACAAATATCTAGTGAATAATATCTTCTATTAAATAATGAAATAAGCTAAAACTTAAAACTACATAACCAAAACATTTGCTCGAATGGTGGTAGCTATATCTGAGAATAGATGTGGTTACTACATGCATCTGTCTGAGCAAAATCGATTTCCATGAGGATCCAGAGTCATTTTTTATATTACTCATGAATTCCAAAACCCTAGACATCCAAAAACCTAACCCTAGAAGGTGAAACACCAAAATTCATGTGGGACTTATGGGTAAGTTAGTGTAATTTGGTACCTCAACTTCCAAGGGTCGTAAAGTTTGACTGTGGAGAGCCAAAAAAACAATGTTTAGGGCCCCAAAATAGCCCTGGAAGTACAACAAGATGTGCTGACATGAAAACATACAAAATAAGCCAGTTGGATTAGGCAAGAGGCCACTTGTATCCACCTAGAGGATGTGTGGGGCTTCAGACAGCCTGAGAAGTGTACAACCTACAATTACAAAGCAATACAAAAGAATGTGATGAACAAAAAACGGACACGATGAGCCAGTTGGAATAGGTGGGTGGCCACCAATATCCACCTGGATCAATCCTCCCCCCTTAGGAAGCAATGGTATCCATTACGTTGGGTTCCCCCATCTGGTGAGGAAAACTCTATTGGATTTGGCCTCAAGTGAGCCACTTGCCTTGGTGTAGGAGTTGCCTTGCCTTGACAACCCGATAAAGTTGGATCTGTTGTTGGTGAGTTCCCTTGACCTGTGTGTCCACTATCTGATCAGTGGATTCTTGTTCCATGTAGTCAGGGTTGAGCTTTTTCGGTGTCATTTATTCTATGATCTCGGAGGTGTCCAATAATGGTGGAAAATATGGCCAAAGGAAGTCCACATTAAATACTAGATGCAGACCAAGGAAGGGTGGAGTGTTGAGGTCAAAATCATTGCTACCCATAGCCTTAGTGATAGTGTAAGGCCCATAATGAAGTGGGTGAAGCTTCCGATGGGGCCCAGTGAGATGATTCTTCTACAAATGTAACCAAAAAAAAATTCCAACCTGAAACTGGTGTGGTACCTTGTGTTGATCATGGTGCTTCTTGTACTTGGCATTGGATTTCTGCAAAATCTCCTTGACCTATTGGCAGATGTGTTGAATCCACTCAATGAATCTGGTAGCTTTGTCGATCGTATACTGATCAGGGGAAGAGTTTGTATGTGTGGTTGCAAGAGAAAGAGAAACATCAATGGGTCCCAAGGGTTGGAATCCTAGACCCACCTGAAATGGGCTATGGATGGTGGAACTATAGAGAGCCTGGTTGTAACTATGTTGGACATATGGGAGACTCTCATCCCATGTACATGGATGCTTAGAATTGTACATGCACGGGATGTTCACAATCATCTAATTGATGGCCTCTATTTGGCCATCGGTTTGGGGGTGGAAAGCAGTGTATTTTGTGATCTTGGTGTCCAACAGAGACCAGAGACTCGACCAAAAGGTGTTGAGGAACCTGTTGTCTCGGTCATAGATGATGGTCTGTGGTATCCCAAAGTGGACCCACACTCGTTCAAAGAATATATTAACAATATCTATCGCTATGAAATTCTTCTTACATACTGTGACGATGGCCATATTCGAAAACTGATCAACAACCACAAACACACAGTCATTTCCTTGCTTGGTGGATGACAAGCCAGACATGTAATCCTTTGAAATGGATTCCCAAGGCTTATCGGGAATAGGAAGTGGGGTGTATAATCTTTTATTATTGATGGTTGGCTTGGCAATGGCATAGTTAGTTCAAGATCTGATATACTTTTTGATGTCTTGTCAAAGTTTGGGCCAATAAAAATGTTTCTGAAGAAAGGCCACAGTTTTCTCCAGGCCAAAATGTCTTGCCACCCGACTATAGTGGGATTCTCAGATCATCTTTGCATGCTCGCTTGTAGGAACACAGAGATGGCCCAGGTGGCATAAGAGTCTATTCTGAATGTGAAAATCAGTGACAGTTGTGCATGTACCCAAGAGCTGATAGGTGGTGGCGAAGTCTGGATCTTACTAATAAAGTTGGGGCAACTCAAATGCTTCATTTCCAAAGGAATGGAGCACAGTGGTGACTGCAGCCACAAGAGGCTGATTTAGGCAGTTAGCGACATGATTGGAGATACATGTCTTATAATTTATGTTGATATGGAACTGTTACAAGTAGGTGGACCATTTCTGATGGTGTTCGTTCTGTAATCTCCCTTGTTTTTTTATGAACTGTAGAGGCTTGTGATCAGTGTGTATGATCGTCTCTTTCCCCATAATGTAATGTTTCCATTAACGACAAGATTGTACAATGGAATACATTTCCTTGTCATAGGTGGGGTATTTCTGGATAGTATCGGAGAGTGTATCACTATGGTATGCCACTGGATTCTCATGTTGAGTGAGAACTGTGCCCACATCATATTTCGATGCATCAGTCTCAATCTTGAATGGTTGTTGCAGATCAGGTAAGGAGAGTACTGGAGTTGAGAAAAAGTGATGCTTCTGATCATCGAATTCTCATTTTTTCTCCTTCCCCCACACGAACTTGGCCCTACCACCTCCCTTGGTCACCTGGTTGAGGGCACATGAAATATGGTAGAATCCCAACATGAACCATCAGTAGAATTTGGCTAGTCCCAAAAAGCTTCGAAGATCCATTAGTTTGATCGAGGTTGGCCAGTCACGGATGACTTGGATCTTAGTTGGATCAACATGTACCCCATGCTCATCAACAATGTAGCCCAAGTATTGGACCTTGTTCATTCCAAAAGAGAATTTTCCCAAGTTGGTATAAAGGTTGTGCTGTCGTAGAGTGCTCAAAACCTGCTAAATATGTCGCATGTGCTCCTCCTACATTCTATTGAAGATGAGGATGTCATCCAAATATACTACCACAAAGGAGTTGGTGAAGGATCTCAATACATCATCCATCAACCTCATGAAAGTGGTCGGTGCATTTGTTAAGCCAAAGGGCATGACTAGCCATTCGTAGAGACCTTCTTTAGACTTGAAGGTTGTCTTCCATACATCAGTTGGTTCGATGGGAACCTGGTGGTAGCCAGACTTCAAGTCAATCTTGATGAAGAAATATTCCCCTTTAGTTGGTAAAGAAGGTCATCAATATTGGTAATGGGGTAGTGGTTTCTGACTGTGATTTTGTGTAAGGATCTATAATCAATGCAGAGTCGCCAAGTCTCGTCCTTATTCTACACCAATACAATTAGGCTTTTGAAATGGGAGGAGTTGGGTCTGATGTGCCCCTTTTGAAGAATCTCTCAGATCTGATGCCTGATTTTTTCATTCTCCATCATGGAGCACTGATAGACTAGTCCATTAGGTAGAGGTTCATCGAGGGTCAGATAAATTGGATGCTTGACTTGGCAGTGTGTTGGTACCCCTGTAGGTGATGAGAAGATGTCTCTGTATTCTTCCACGATCCCGTCCACTTGCTTCTGTTGAAAATAGATATGTTATGTAGAGGCCATGGTTGTGGCGGAAAACCTCTTCTTACTGTGATCACGGATCATAGGAAGATGAACTTCCAGGTCTGTGATATGACCTTACTGCATTTCTTAGCAGAGATTAAAGAAATAACAGTAGGCGGAGCTACCTCTAGGATCCTGTACAATTGTCCACCCAAAGTAATAATAACATTGTGGGGTCTAAACTCATACACAACATGACACATACACAAATATGGTTTTCCTAAAAGAAGATCACAAACTTCAAGGGGAGCAATATCACAAAGTACCTCATCTTTGAAAAGCTTGATGTCGTAGGGCAGATGACACTATTGGCTGAAATGGATATCTCTTCCTTGGCGAAGCTAGTCGATGGTGTAGGGTTGCAGGTGCGGTGTCATTGGTAATTCCAACCACTTGATGACCTCTACTGAAATCAGGTTCTTCTGACTACCTCTATTGACAATGAAATGAAGCGAAGCCCCCTTGACCCACATCTATGAGTGAAAGAGGTGTTCCCCTTCTTCTAGTTCTTCTGGGTCACTTGGCTAGACTTTGGTGGTAGAGATAGTGGCACTGGGTTCAACATCGATATTATGATTCCCTCCTTCAGGATTTGACTGGGAATCAGAATCAACCTCTGACTCGAAAGCCTCCAACTTGACCATGAGGCACTGCTTGGAGAAGAATTCTTCGATGTTGTGCCAAGGACTTTTATGGTACTCACACCATTTTCCCGTGTCCTTCTTCATCTTCTTATTTCCCTTCTTGTGTTGTGGCTTGGACTAGTTGTCCTAAGGGAAACCATCTTGACTTGGTCTTTTGTTGTGTGGGTTGGGTTTGCCTTTGCCCTGCTTTGGCTGTGAGGGGTTTTCAAATCCAAACTCGTGCCTTTTCTGCTTAAATTTCTTCTCGATATTGACAACGTATCTATAAGTCGTGCCTAATGAAGCGATGTCCAGGAACTCCATTTCTATTTGAATGTATCTATGCAAACAAATGCAGTATTTGAGCACCATATGATGCTCAGAGTCTTTGATACCCAATTTGGTGCATAGGGTATGGAAAATATTGGTGAAATCTAGTATTGTCTGGTCCCTTTCTTGACGTAGGGTGGTCCATCTAGTGTACTAGTACTCGTAGCTTCCAACAGGGTAGTACTATTCTTTAATGGCATCCCAGAAGGAATCCCATGTAGGGGCCACCAAAAACATTGTAGATTCATCCACGACCCTTTTCTTACAGTAAGTATCCCACCAGTATTTAACATGAGGAACGACCTCGAGGAGTGCAAAAGTGATCTTTTCCCTATCAAAAAAACTGTGAACTGAAAAATATCCTTTGAGAAGATTCAACCATTTATCTACAACATATGCATCTCTCAGTCCTTCAAATAATGGAATATCATAATTTACCTATACCTTGAAGAGGGTTGCATGGTCGCTTGATGAAGATGCTTCTCCTGTGGGCATTCGTCGAAGGATCTACATGAAGTTGTCCATCATTTCATTCCTTTTTCGCATGAGGGATTCCTAGAGAAACATTTTAATAGGATATCCTACTCCATAATATTTCTTTTCGTCTCCCATGGGATGTTGTCGGGCTTGGTGCGACCGATCTTGTAATGGCCCGATTGGTTCGAGTCCCAACTTCTTGTACCTAGATCTTGTCGTGGATATGCACTAAGAAAAACAAATGAAGAGAAGATCGCTATGATACCACTGATCCGGATTTAGGAGTGGAACGAAATGATTAATAGACTAAATAAAATAAACACAGAGATATGAAGAATAACACAAATATCCAATGAAAAATATCTTCTATTCAATAATGAAATAGGTCGAAACTGTAAAATTGCAGAACTGAAACACTTGCTCGAATGGTGGTAGTTTTCTCTGAGAAGAGATGTGGATGATACGTGCATTTGTCTGAGAAGAATGGATTACCATGAGGATCCATAGGCCTTTTTGATATTAATCATGAATGCCAAAACCCTAGACATCTAAAAACCTAACCCACTAAGGTGAAACGCCAAAATTCATGTGGGCCCTATGGGTAAGTTGGTGTAATTTGGTACCTCAACTTCCAAGGGTCGTAACTTTTGCATACGACCTCTATTTTAGGCGTGTGATAGCATGTTGGAAAGGTCTTTCAGATAACTACACATTCGTCCATGAAACACTAACTCCATCTACAGTTTGACTATGGCGAGCCAAAAAAACAATGTTTAGGGCCCCAAAACAACCCTGGAAGTACAGCAAGATGTGTTGACATGAAAACATACAGAATAAGTCGGTTGGATTAGGCGAGAGGACACCTGTATCCACCTGGAGGATGTGTGGGGATTCAAATAGCCCAAGTGTAGAACCCACAATTACAAATCAGTACAGAAGAATTGTTGAATAAAAAATGGACACAAGGAGCCAGTTGGAATAGGTGGGTGGCCACCAATATCCACCTCGATCACCTAGTATGATACGTGTCACAACCCATACTTGACACATGGACCTGCCACTGTCTTCCACCTAGAATGACATGCAACACTATCTTATCATGCCACTTTTCTTTACCATGACACGAAACATGGCCACCATCACCTCGTGACACAAGGCAGATGTTTTCCCCACTAAGCTCTTCCTAAAAATGCTAAAATTCCTTGACATGTGGCACACTCACCATGTGGCACATGTACTTCCCACATGGGTTGATGCGGTATGCATGTCATCACAACGCTCAAGGTTCACTCAATAAGGAATTTCCTCTTTTCCATTCCCTATTCCTTGAATGACGTCATCTAACGTCATCTCATATCCTTAGGGCATCGATTGTAGACCATTTTCATAAGGCCTATTTTTTGAAATCACTTGATAGTCTAAGATACGAGATACATCTGGCATCCGAGGGTATGTGGCCCTATCTAGTCATGCCACATGGCATGACATGTGGCACTTGTACCACTCAACACATGACACTCATTCTCTCCATGGATCCCTTTCCAATATTGTTGAATATCCGTGACACATGGCACCACTCATGTCACAACACATGGTGCCACCAAGTAATCGTGGACATCAAACCGCAACCCCTTACCAACCTATTGTAACTTAAAAATCCTCACAGCATTCCATCTCTGTATTACAAGATAGTTAATCAATATAATCCCATGATTAATTAAGGTAATCATTGGATTATGAGAAACCGCTGGCACTTAACGTCCTGGGGATTACGAGGTGATTAAATAATGTAATCTTGGTGATTACGAGAGGTTTAACCAAGTTAATCCTAGGATTACAAATCCTGACCATTTACTGCAAGATATACAATAGAGATTTGTTTTTTGTGTGGGATCCAAAGGGGACACATGTCACTTCCTGATGACCATGGACATTGAACTGTGACTCTTTATAGGTCCCCTGTACACTAAAAATCCCAAGTTCAAGGATCTGATTGACTTTTCATAACAGAGATCTATAGCTGAGATGTATCAGCTTCAAGATCCTACGACTGAGGATTTAGGAGGGTTTGATCTAAGGCCTACATGCCGAGTCTTGCCCCACAATTTCTCCACAGGCAAATCAAACACTACCAAGTTCCAACCCTTTGACCTCCTATATATATATATATATATATATATATATATATATATATATATATTAAATGGAACAAAACCCCGCATGGGAATCCTATCCACCGAAAATCAAGCATCGAGGTTTCCAAAGGGTTGTGATTTATAAATATTTTGAGGTTCAATGCTATGATACCCCTGAGTGTTGGATCCCTCCTGATATTATCTATTATATCAAAAAATTAGGTTTCATCGAACCACAAAAATGACAATCAAGGTTTAAGGCACTCTTTTAAAGGCTTGATCCCAATAGGGCCCATTCGTAACCCTTGAAAAATCAACCCCCACAACATGGCAACCATGGCCACTTTGTCTTCCTTCTTTGAAACCTCATCACACATGGTGACCACTCCCTATTAACGCTTGTGTAATGGG
>ML789488.1:18729-29843 GCA_009831015.1 Picea engelmannii | reverse complement strand
GAAAATAATGTAATTAGATAATAATAGACTAGTTAAAAAAGAAGTAATGCAGACATAATTGCCCACTTTTGAAAATAATTCAATTATTTTAAACCACACAAATTTTAACCAACAAACTAAAATGTTCATATAGCTAGGTTCAAAATCAAAAGAAAGAAATTTATAGACGATCATAGTGTTGTGTTAGATGTTAAAGAATTAGGGATTATTTGAGATTTCAAAATGCTCAAGGCCATGGGTGATATTATTAAACATTTTTTGAATGAGAAATGAGAAGAAAATATAAGGTTGAAGAGGGTAACTCATAAATTAGAAGCTATAGTGAATCATGAACCCTTGCTTACACAATCGTTCACTATTATAGGAATAGAAGAAAATCTGGAAGAGACTCCCAAGAAAAATGATAGGGAAAAGGGATCTTATGAATTAATACATGGAGATAGAAAGAATATAACCAAAAGCATTTAGGATGCGATGGATATATTGTTTGAAATTTCGGAACCCATTAATAAAGCCTCTATGCTCATTGGGCATTAAGCATTTATATTCCCTTGGCATTCATCTATGAGCGGGTACTACTTCTACGCGATGCCTCTGATCCAGGTTCCCAGGCGGGTGGGACTAGGTAGCTTGTTAGAAAGGATCTAGCGAAGATGGATCTCGTGAATAGAGATTGCTTCCGAGGGGTGTGTAGGTGGGTTGGTGAGTGCGTAGGCGCCCCTTCAATCAAGTCGTTAGGTCAATGCTTCGTTACATAATATAAGTCCCGGGCTTTAACTGTAGCAAATAGGCCCTCCCATTTTCCAGCCAGGGAAATAAGTAAGTGCCCCTTTTTTTCCCTCAAATTTGATTTTGCACTAATAAAGCCTCTATGCTCATTGGAAGGTTTCGTTCATTGAAATAATCCTTTAAAGTTGAACTTGAAAAATATATGAAGTTTAATGATAATTTTCTATAGAAATTTATTGGGAAATTGGTTGACATGAATGATTACAAGAGCCAAAAGGAGAAAGTTATCTTGACTAATAAGTTGAAGAAGATCAAGAAAGGATGCCAATAAATTGTTTGACATGAATGAGTCCCAGAAGAAAAAGGAGAATGTTATCTTGACTAATAAGTTGAAGAAGATCAAGAAAGGATGGGACAATTGAACTAATAACTAATATTATGTAGTAATTGACAAAAACATGTGAAGTGTTGGAGAGAAGATGAAACATATTATTTAAGGATATTGACTCTATAAAAAAAACTAAATGGGGCATGGGCCTTCCATTACGAAAAAAATATTTTTACAAGAGAATAACATGAGGTGAAATTGAAGTTGTTTAGGATATATTTGGATACCAAATTTGATGGTCTTACAAGCTTTCTCAAATTTGAAATTAAAAAAATCCTAATTGATCTTGTCATTGAAAATGTTGAGAATAAATCTACTTCTAGCAGACAATAAGTTGATTTTAAGGCATAAGAATGACAACTTTTGACTTTACCTTAGTTTATTACAATGAGTTTTTCGAATGGTAAAGCTAGAGGATTTCATGTTAGAGATGGAAGATCTTTAGTTTATTAGTTTCATGATTTTCCTAATCGCTAACATAATTGTTAGCATAATCATTATAATCATTCATCAACATCAAATAAAAAAACATTGCAATTCATAAAACACGTGCGATGAAATGTGTGTGTGTGTATTCAAAATCATCTCAACTGTACATTTTTTACAAAATGACACATTATTCCCATTATATAAAACGACAACAACTTCCCAAACATGGAAAAATGGCATATGGTGCCCTAGATACAAACCGGAACTCATTGATCACTCATTGACCATTGCCACCATCAAAACAATTAGGTGCACCTAGGAACTTGATCTTTCTTCTCTTACTCGAAGTAGGACCTCAAGTCGTTTTGCACCTGGGCATGGTTCATCTCTCTAGAGACTAGATAATGAAATAACATTCTTATAAGTTTTTTTCCACAATGAATTAACTGATGTACAAAATGGTACTTTATAATACAAGCTAAGAAAACTCACCATAGATGATACTGACAATAACGAGGGTGTTTCCCTCCTCTGTTACCCTAATATCTCAGTGATTCCACCCTACAGGAGTTACAAGGATAAAAGCATGAAATTTAAACACAAATGCATAAACTCAATTCCATTCATGATACATAAAAATTCATCAAAAAATGATCTCACCATGAATAACTTGAGATATGGTGGAGAGTCGCTAGTAGGTGGAGCACTTAGATGTACAAGTTGCTCCAAGACAACATTTGTTGTGGCATGGATTGTATTATCTACATCAAATGATGGATGGAGGGATGTGTGTGAGTGTAGTGTTTTAGCCTCAATGGATGAAATGGTATGATTTGCAACAAAGAGGACTGGTGGGTGGTGCATGGGTGTAACCACTAAGGATGAATGCAATGGAAAAGTTGGTGGGGTTGGGTGGTGTATGGGTGTAACCATTGTGGATGGATGTGATGGAAAAGGTGGTGGAGATGAGTGGCATACGGGTGCAACCAATATGGATGGATGGGATGGGAAAGTTCATGGGGGTAGGTGGTGATAAACCCCCACGAGTTGTACGAGCGATGGTAAAACCCTTGAGGTTGAAAGAGGTATCCCAATAGTCACGACAGGGTAACCAAGGACTGGAATTTCCATGTAGTTGAGGATAATGATGGGGGGAATGTTGGTAGTGATAGTGAATAGAAAGAAGGTGGTACAGATGACCTAGCAGTGAATGAAGCAACACACATACATATTTATAATATTTTTATTAATACAAAAATGTAAAATTCAATCAAAAAAATATAACAACTTTCACATTTAAACAAGATTTAACTTGACACAAGATACCTATGAAGGGGGTGATTTGTCCATCCTAGGTGGACATGGTTCATTACTGTATTATACCACGACCTATAGAAACACAATAACATGATATTTGAGGATGCCAAAGAATAAGCAAATCACCATCGTGAATTTATTGAAGGTGACACATACTTGTGTATACAGTACACCAAATGAGTAGGTTGCCTCTACTAGTGCATCAATGGTGGAAACTCACATCAATGAATCTACCAATGTTGAGGGTTTTCTATCCGAGCATAACAAATACAAACATCATATAATTAGATATGGAAAAAATACACAAAAAAGTGTGTGTGTGTGTGTGTGTGTGTGTGTGTGTGTGTGTGTGTGTGTGTGGTTGCACTCTATTGTAGGACCTGAAGGACCATCCTTTCCCAATGTCAATTGTAGGTACCTCCCACCAAGATAATACTACAAAAATGGCATGTTGCACCAGGCTTCAAGTCAAGGTTGATATGGATACCTATGTATGGGTGATGTTTTTTGTGATGGGAGGATGTTGAGTAGAGGGGTTAGGCCTTCACCTAGGAGGACAAGGACCTAACACTATATCACTCCTAGCATTTTCTCTGTCTTGTGCAGGCCCATTACCCATCCCCTTGAATTCACCAATGTCAAATTAGTTGACATGGTGACCCAACATAAACTTTGGCCATAATTTCCTAAGGAAATGTGGAGGCGCCTCTCTATTATTATAGGGAGGTTTATCAAAAACCATAAACCACTTATCCATCCAATTATCCTTAAATTTTTGGTAGGTGCATCATTCCATACATATGTGTATCTTTGTGACATGTGGCCTTTGTATGGTTTTATGGTGAATGAATAATGTCATCGATTCTTTTTTTGTAATGTTTAAGTCCCTCATTTGGTTTTTATCTAGGCCATTCCTGTAATATTCAAACACCCCTATAATTAGAAATATTACTTAATTGGTCTTGAGAAACAACAATGGATGATACATTAATGGTGTCCAATAAATTATCTAATGACAATTGGGAGGGCTCTCTAGTATTTCGTAAGTCTTCAATAAGAGATCTAAGACACCTCAACCCTTCATCAATTTCCATGCTTACATTTGTTGGTCGTAGGTTGGGGTTTGGTGTGCCTTCCTATGGTGGTGTTGGGTTTTGGTTTTCTCTAGTTTCCATGTTAATTATGTGTTTTTCAATTTAAAAATGAAATTTTAATAAATTAGGTTCATTTTTTAAACATTTAAATAGTCTAGGAAATTAAAAAAACATGAAATTACATGTGAATAAATACCTGGAATACCTTGGAGATGGATTCACGATCATGCAGACACCTCACCATCATATCCCATGGCTTCAATTCACTCAATCACTCCTCAAATGCGTTGTGTGATTGATCTAATGGAGAAATAGACCATCGACAAACCCTTTTATTCTGTCACAACAAGAATGCACAAGCATTCCTAAAGCACATATGCATTCTTAGGAACACATGTCCATTCTTAAGAACATGTTTGCATTCCTAGCAAGGAGCCAAGTTGGCATCCTCGATGATGATTTAGGTTTTGTTGAACTAATCACATCATAAACGCATGTGCGTTCTTAAAAACGTGCACAGATTCCTATGTGAGTGCATTTTTACTCACCCTATTGTCATTTTTTTGTCCACCACACACACATATGCAAATTATTATAAATCTCAAGGACCACTTAAATTGTGTAAGAGCCGAATTAAATAAACAACCATTTATTTTAAACATAGCAGTAAAATTTAAGAGTTACTTTCATTTAGCACATTTGCAATCAATATATCAATAATGATAAAATTAATTAATCATAATGAAAAACAGTGCATAAATTTTAAATAAATACCTGAACCTGATGCTATTATCCCTTCTTTTGTCCACAACTTGCCTCCTTGATCGCTTATGAACACTGCCCAAAATCGTTCCTCCTTGCCAACTAGGTAGCTCCCTAGCTCCAGGATATCAACGGATATCCTATCCCCCGTGCCCAAAACCCCCAGCAACTCCGATGCACTGTATCAATCCTACTCCCAAAATTTCCCTCTCTCTGCCAATCCAGAGCTCTCAAAATGCATCCCCCAACTTCTCATAGAATGTCTCCCGTCAAACTCCTTCCCTTTCTTATTCCCCCTTCACTGACTCTCCCCCCCCCATTTACCCCCTACCTAACCCATTTATTACCCTTATCCTTTCCCGTTAATGTTTTTATCTTCTCGGGATTCATAGGTTATCCCTTGTTGTATACGCAACCATTTTATATCATGTACCATTAATCTATTAAATCCATTACGCAAGTTTTTAAATGTTGTTTGTAGTTAAATTATTAATTAATTAATCACAATTATATCCTTTAATTAATTAATAACTCACTTAATTAATATCATTAAATCATCTTTGTTTAATTAATACCTTGTTAACACAATTAATCCCCTAATTAGTTTTACTTTATAATTTATTAAACATTTATCCAACTAAAATCATTACAAATTGTGAGTCTGTAACTCATTATTTCATTAAAAGGGAGATATTAAAAATGTGGAAAGAGAATTTATATTTTTATTAGAAAATACATTTACAAAATATTTGAAAAATATAAAATACATTTAACAAAATTTTAATTTTGGTGTACCATCATATGATTTTGGGATGGGATGAATTTTTCATATATGAAATGTATTTTATTAATAAGAATTATATGAAAAAAGTTATTTTTTAATATATTTAGAATTTTAGATTCAAATTTATATTTTTCTTATTTTTAATAATACAAATAAACATGTATAATTCAAAATTTACAATCTTTTTCATACTTTTATAATACAAAATAATGTAAATTAAATCTGTTTTGATTTTTAAAGTAAATAATATATAAATAAAGTAAATTTTATATTTTTTATTTTAATTTTTTTAATATTTAATATTTTTATAAATTTGTATAAATTTAAATTAAAAAAAAAAAAATCAATATTTAATATTTTTATAAATTTGTATAAATTTAAATTAAAAAAATCATAATAATGTAAATTAAATCTGTTTTGATTTTAAAAGTAGATAATATATAAATAAAGTAAATTTTGTACCTTTTATTTTAATTTTTTTAACATTTATTATTTTTATAAATTTAAATTAAAAATTCATAATAAATTATAAATTTAGATGAAATTCTTTCCATTATAAAAAAAACGATATAAGTGAATAAACAAATAAACATATAATAAGCTATAATAAATTTAAAAAATATTAAAAAAAAAAGTACATGCAAAAGAATATTAGGAAAAAAAAAGAGAAGAGGAAAGCAAAGAGAAAGGTAGTATAAAAAAAAATTATAAAAAGGGAAAGTAAAGAGAAAGGTAGTATAAAAGTTTCGAAAAAAAAATAGCTAAGTAAATAAAGGTAGCATTAAAGGTTTTACGGGAAATTATAATGAGAAGATGGTCCGGTTACAAGTTAAAAAGAAATATAATATAAAAGTTTTGGATATGGAAATTAAAAAAAAAAAAAATAAGAAAATAATTTACTTATTTATATATAAAAAAAAAAAAATTATTATTAAATAAGTAAAGGGAAGTATTTTAAATTGAATGTAAAATTCATTCTATATAATATTCTTTTGTAATTATATATTAATATAAAATTAAATATTATATAAAATTAAAAATATTATAATAATAAATTTAATGTTCTTTTGTAACTATATATTAATATAATATAAAATATTATACAAAATTTAAAATATTATAATAATAAATTTAATGTAAAATATTATAATAATAAATTTAATGTAAGTTAAAAAATATTTATTCACAAATATATAAAAATCATACTATAAAAATTAATCATGAATATTAACTCGTAAGAAAAGGAATTATATAAAATTAAAAATATTATAATAATAAATTTAATGTTCTTTTGTAACTATATATTAATATAATATAAAATATTATAATAATAAATTTAATGTAAGTTAAAAAATATTTATTCACAAATATATAAAAATCATACTATAAAAATTAATCATGAATATTAACTAGTAAGAAAAGAGTGTGAAAGAATATAAAAATTAAATCATGAATATTAACCACTCCAAATCATGAATATTAACTCGCAATTTAAATTAATCAATTTTTTTTAATGTAAAAATGAATTCAACAATTTTGAATATTAATTTTAAGGTTGTAGCATCTCTATATAATTATAGAAAAAGATTGTGTAAATCCAAAAGAATGATAATCTTTAAATTAAAGGGAATATAGTTTATCCTATTCTCCTCATAGAAGTGAGTCTTTCCCCCATTGAGAGTATGATGATGACTAGGTACCTAATGTACAAGAACATGATAAATGACATAGAAGACAAGAGACCTCCTAAGATTGCTTCAAACTCTAGTCAAAATCACTTTGTGGGGTGGCATAAAGATGCCAAGTCTTAACTAAATCATTGGGTACTAAATGATAAGATTAGGGAAGTGGCATAAAGATGCCAAGTCTTCACTAAATCATTGGGGAATAAAGGACGAGATAGCAGTGGTGGTGTAAAGATGTCATATCACGAATAAATGATGAGATTGTAGTCGTGGCATAAATATGTCATGTAAAGTTTTAAACCTTTTGCAGTGATGTAATGTACTGCAAACACAAATTCTTAACAAACAAAACAAAACAATTGCAATCACACATATACACATAGATTTACCTTGGAAACCCAATTGGGAAAACCAACAACCTATAACAACCTATTTTAGAGAACTGCACCTCTAATTCTATTATATCTCTTCATTGTTTACAATACAATATATATAGGATCCTAGGCATCCAAAAAAACCTAAATTAGAACTCAATAGTATCTCCTTCATTGGAATTACATTACCATGGACCAACCACAAAATTGTGTGCCCCATAAAACTGCTAAAGGCTAAAACCATACCAAGAAAACCTATAAGGAGTTTATCAACCCTAATTTAGAAAATCAAAAGTATCTCTATTTCTCTATTTTGTGACTAACTTAAAGAAGAAAATCAACATTTCTAAAAAAAAAACAATTCTTGAGCAATCCTTAAAAAACCATGGATTTAAAGAAATTGGCATATTTATGACACTAAAATAATTGAAGATGACAAGAATTTTCTCTTAGATTATCATGCATACACCCACATTAAATCACAATCTCAAAATATTTGTTAAAATAACAACATTCACTTTTTAACTCATAAAAAATATGGTGATTTTGGGATGTTTCTCTTTAAACTTTTCAAACACATAAATAAAACTTTAAAAAAAAACCAAGTATTCACTTATCTTTTTAAGATTTGATAAACCAAATTTGATTTATAAATATTAACCATCATCGTGAATATACATATTTTCCCATTTATATCAAAACTTATAAAACAAATTAAACTTAAAACTCATACATTTCCATATCATGTTTATTTATTTTGCAACTTGATAAAAAAACGCAAATTTAAACGTCAAATCCTCAATGCTAATTCTAGTCTTATTAGTCCCTACCCTTCGGACTCTTAGTAATCGATTTTTCATCGTTCTATTAATATGGCACTCAAACCAATGACTTTATCCAAAGTTTTAATTGTCTCAGGCAATTTTTCCAGATCATTTTTATGCTTTTTCCCTATGTTTTAATTTTGAGGCCTTATTTGGCCTCATATCGAGGCAAGCGAGCTTCACGGGCTTCAAACTTAGGTAAAGAGAGGGTAAAATAAGTATGTAAGAAGCATTGTGAATTAATGTTATGTTTCACCTTAGCATTAATTCAAAACATTAAATGCTTAATGTTTTTTAAAATATAGTCCATGACGAGTTGTGGCTTTGGTGCTTCTTTGAGTTGTCTATCTCTCACATTCCCTCCACTGTCTATCTGTCACATGCCCCCCACTTCCACTTGAGTTTTTTGTTTGTCACATGCCCTCCACTTCCACTTGGTCATTTGCATGTAACTTTCAAGCACTATAACATGTTGTTTCATCCTTGTTTCATCATGGTCTATTGCTCTTCTTCCTGGTGGTCTTGGTGGTCGATCACTAAAGTGCATGTCTTTCCCACTAGTTCTGGGACTGGTTATGCTAAGTTCCTGGCTCTCCCACTGGTTCTGTTGGTTCCTGGTTGTCCCACTCATTTTTCTACTCCCACTAGTTCTACTACTAAAGTACTTGGCTTTCCCACTGGTTGTTCTACTATTCAAGAGACAACTTTCCCACTGGTTTTTCTGCTATTCAAGAGACATTGTAGAAGTAGGAACAACCCACCCGAACTTCTTCAAATGATCGAAAATTTTGTGTTCAAATGATCAAAAATTTCGTGTTCAAGCCTCAAGGCCCTTTTTTCGTTTTCCTTCAGTGAGAATGCATTCCCACTTCTTTCAACAATATGTTGGAACGTTCAGTCTTTTCAAGGATTTCCTGGATATTGGCATTTCCTCTGCAATTTTCCATTATCAAATTGTATCCCTGCATCAACCCATAGACATTGTAAGTCAATTTATTTGATTTAAGCTAAGGAAAATGATGATAGTTTAATCATGCATTTTCGTTAATTCATTGCTTGAAAATATTAAACTAACATCATTTCTAAACATATGAAACTTTCATATTCATTTCTAAACAAGGAATATTCAACTTTCATGCAAGAAAAATATTCAACGTTTTTCATCTTAAGAGGTCGATTACCTATTAACATACCACAAAATTTCACCGTCAATCTCCAATTAGCAGATATTCATTCAAGCCACAGTTGAAGTTGAATTTTGAAATTAACAATATGTTAGTATCCATATTCAATGCTCACATATATAGAACAACCCAAAATCTTAAAGAAATTAATACTACTATCAAATTCCTTAGTTAGTTTATAGTTAAGAGGTATAAAAATCTTGTAGTCGTGGTATCAGATCAATTTGTTAGCCAGAGGTGAGGATAGTGCGGAATTAATTAAAAAAACTTGGATTAAGAAAGGAGGTAAAAAAATAGTCTTTCACACTAATATGCAGATCTATCTACGATGTAGTGTCTAAACATTTTTCTTCCGATGCCTATGGTTTTACTGTTAATGGATAAATTGATTACATACCAAATTAGCTTCCTATTGCTCCTCTCATCGTTATAGCCTATCCAATTTATTACCTACCTTTTCTTCTCCAACGACTGGTGCTCCTGCCATAAACAAGAAACTATCATGTGATACACAAATAAACAATAGTCTATTTTTCAGGCATGGGAGATAGTAGCCAAGCCTAATACAAGAAATGGAACTTGAATTACACCATTGATGACATCTCAGAACATGAATAATTGTGTGTTTCTTCTTTCCATTAACACAAGGATGATAGGTGTGTGTGGGATCTCCTTCTTAGATAATAAGAAGACACAATGTGTACCTTATTAGTTGCACCTCTAATTGCTAACCTATGTCACTAATTGGTCTGATTGATTCCTTGAGCAAATTTAAACCAAATCCATCACTTCCTCTGGAAAGTGATAATGTGGTCACGCCTGTACTAGGCGACAGTTTCATAACAATTGAGGGAGGGCTACCACAACATTTTCATTTGCATCGATCGAGGCGGGTTTTAGTAGCTGCACCTCCATAGAAAAACAACACCCATAAGTGGTCTTGGATATGCAATCGGAATCAAAGAGCGCAGATCCTGAGATCAAATCCCCTAGAGAACAACGACACTATGGTCTCGGCTATGCAATTGGATCCAAAGAGCAGTGATACTGAGATAAATCCTCCATAGAACAACAACAACCAGATGTGGTCTCGCTTATGCAATTGGATTCAAAGAGCGGTGATTCTGAGATCGAATCCTCTATAGAACAACAACACACAGAGGGGGTCTTAGCTTTGCAATCGGATTCAAAGAGTGGTGGTACTGAGATTAAATCCTTAATAGAAGAACAACACCCATAGGTGGTCTCGGCTATGCTCGTGGTGACGGTGGCATGTGATCTAAAAATGAAGAAGACTTGAAAAACTTGAAAACTTATTGCAAGTGAATGTTATGTGTTTAAAGAAAAAGGATCAGTTTGCAACACATAAATTAAAGGATTACTTATGAAAATTACACAGACAGCAGCATAATCATTGAACATAAACACATAAGCACATCAATTGATAAAGGAGTTCACCCCTCTCTTGGGCTACATCTCCTGGTCCAGCTTCCAATGGATCATTATTATTAATTGCTCAAAAAGTGCTCAAAAACATGTCTTAC
>ML789487.1:487750-524568 GCA_009831015.1 Picea engelmannii | reverse complement strand
ACATAATACACAGATTTACCTAGGGATGGAACATGAACAGGTCCAAACACATCACTGTGTATCAACTCTAATATCCCCTTTGCTCTTGTAGCACCAGATGGGAATCTTACTCGATTATGTTTACCATATATGCAATGTTCACAAAAATCAAAATCCAGAGTGCAATTTGACATACCTTCAACCATACCTTTACCGTGTAGTGTTCGCAGGCCCTTTTCTCCAATATGCCCCAGTCTTTGATGCCACATCATGGTCTTCTTTTTCGGGACAATATTGGTCTTGTCTCCTTCATTTCTCTTCTTAGGGACAACAAAACTGTTACACCCATTAGTATAAGTGCTTCCCAACAACTTGTACAGATTTCCACACCAAACTCCCCTCATCAACACTGTTGCTCCTCGTACCATCTTGCAAGTGTTCTTTCCAAATACAGTATCCACTCTTGCATCATCCATCTTACTTGCAGATATTAGGCTCCTGGCTAGTTTTGGAATGTGCAGAACCCCAGGGAGAGTTCTATACCTTCCATCTTTTAGCAACAACTTAACCCTTCCACGTCCCAAGATTTTTGCTGTCGAGTCATCTCCTAGGAATACATCACCACCATCATATTTTTCATATTCAGAGAATCATTCCCTGTGAGGAGTCATATGGTATGACGCACCTGAGTTGATTAACTATACATCACGGTCTACATGTGTACTTGTAGATGCCAAGTAAACATCACCTCCTTCTTCAATGGCGGTTTTCGCCTCTGTGGAAGAGGTACTATCAGATCCCTTTGTCTTATCAACCTTCTTAGACTTGCAATCTTTCTTATAATGCCCTATTTTACCACACTCCCAACATTTCCTCAAAGATTTTCATGGAGACTTAGATCTACCTGTAGATTTAGATCTCCACCTAGAAGGCTTACCAGGGTTCTTGTCTTGGGTATGCCCTCTTATAAATAAAGCATCTGTGTTGTGACCATCCATGTTTTTTTTGCTTCATTTATTCAGATAGCAAGGATGCAACTACATCCTCATACTTCAATGTAGATTGAGTGGTACTACTTATTGCTACAACCACATTATCCCAAGAGTCTGGAAAAGAACATAACAAAGTAATGCACTTATCTTCCTCTGCAATCGTAATATTAACAGAGCCAAGTTGACTTACCAGAGTATTAAAGGCATTTAGATGTTTTGTCACAAAATCTCCATCTTCCATCCTAAGATGATACAACTTCTTTCGAAGAAAGAACTTTTTTACCAGGGACTTTGATAGATACAAACATCTAAATAGACTGATAGTTTAAAATTATGATTCCTAGGATACCATAGGCCATAGTCAATTGTTCCTTTCAAGTATCTGAATATTCTTTTGACAACTAACAAATGACTCTGTTTAGTTGCGGCCTGATACCTTCCTACCATTCCAACAACATGCATTATGTCTGGACGAGATGCAGTGATGTACAATAGGTTGCATATCATAGACCTATATGAACTCTGATCAACATCAGGTGAATCATCATACTTGCTTAACTTACATCCAGTTACCATAGGTGTGCTCATAGGTTTAGAATCTTCCATTTGAAACCTTTTCAACAATTCTCTTAGATATTTTTCTTGAGAAAGAAATATCCCTTCAGACTTTTGAGTAATTTGTAGGCCAAGAATAAATGATAGATCCCCTATCATGGACATTTCAAATTCATACTGCATGGTATAAGAAAACCATTTTACCAATGAAGCATTATTACTACCGAAGATGATGTCATCTACATAGACCAACACAATGAGAAGATCATTATCCTTTGTTTTGATATATAGATTGTTGTCAATTGTTCCTCTCTTGAACCCTTTGTCTTGTAGATACGTATCTAGTGTGTGATACCAGGCACAAGGAGCTTGTTTCAACCCAGATAATGATTTCTTCAGATTGCAGACAAAGTCAGGGTTATCTGACAGTTGGAAACCCTATGGTTGTTCCATATAGAGTTCTTCTATTAGATCTCCATTTAGAAAATCTGACTTGACATCCATTTGGTACACTTTAAACTGTTTATGACAAGCATAGGCAAGAAACATTCTAATAGCTTCTAATCTTGCTACAGACGCAAATGTTTCATCAAAGTCCAGTCCTTCTATTTGAGCATATCCTTTGCAGACCAATCTAGCCTTATTTCTTACAATATTTCCTTACTCATTCATCTTATTTTTGTAGACCCATTTGGATCCTATTACATTTTTATCTGTTGGCCTAGGAACGAGTTCCCAAGTGTCATTATTTTCAATCTAGTCCAGTTCCTCATTCATTGATTTTAACCAGTTTACATATTCACTGGATTCATTGAAGTTCTTGGGTTCCACCATGGATATGAATGCTATATGTGATCACTTGGTGTTTTTGATTATCCTTCTCCTGGTTTGTACACCTTTGTCTTTCTCACCAATTATCTAACTTGCAAGATGATTCTTTTGAGTAATTCTGGAGGAAGAGTTTGATGTTCTCTACTGATTTGAGTCTGCCTGAGTATTTGCATCTTCATCTGACTCAGAGTCTTCTTGTTCTGATTCTTAGACCTGTTCAACTTCAACTTCACCTATATCCTTTGTTGTTGACTTAGTATTGTTCACCTCTCTTACTCATACTCCTTCATCAATTCTTATGTCAATACAATCAATCAATTTATGCAACCTCTTATTATAGCATCTGTATCCTTTACTATTTGTAGCATACCCTAAGACGATGCCTTCATCATCCCTGTTTGTAGCATACCCTAAGGTTCTCATTATTATTCTTTATGTAGCACTTACTCCCAAAGACTTTGAACTGTTTGATTGTAGCAGGTCTTTCAGGCCACATTTCATAAGCTGTCTTGTCACTCTGTGGTCTGGGGTGAGGTTTATTAAGAATATGGATTGTTGTGTGTATTGCTTCTACCCAGTAGGTTTGATCAATGTTATTCTCATTCATCATTGACCTGACCATTTGCTAAACTGTTCTGTTTTGCCTCTCAACTACTCCATTTTGTTGTGGGGTTCCTAGGATTGTGCATTCTCTTTTGATCCCATGTTTATCACAAAACTCCTTGAAATCACTTGACATAAATCCACCTCCTCTGTCTGATCTCACAATCTTTAATCTGTTGCCTGTTTGATTCTCAGTTAAAGCCTTAAATATTTTAAATTTCTCAAATGCTTTAGCTTTTTCTTTGAGGAAAGCAACCCAAGTGAGTCTGGAGTAATCATCAATGATCAACATGAAGTAGTTTTCTTTCCCTGTGCTTTCCTGTCTTGATGGTCCACATAGATCCATATGAAGTAATTTAAGTGGTTTCTCTATTGAAGTAGATTTCTTGGATTTAAATTGTGTCCTAGTTAGCTTTCCTACTTGATATGGTTTACACAAAGAATCTTGTGGCTTTGATATTCTTGGAAGATCTTTTACTGCCTCAAGATTTTTGAGATTGATTAATTGGTCAAAGTTTATATGTCCAAGTATCCTATGCCATAACCATTTCTCATCATGTTTTCTTATATGACACTCTTCTCTATCTTCTTTCAATACATATACATTATTATTTGTCCTTATGCCTTTAGCCACCACTTGTCATGAATTTACAGACTTTATCTTAAAATCTTTGGAAGTGAAAACCACTTCACATCCTCTATCACACATTTGACTTACACTGAGCACATTTTGTTTTGTCCCATCTGCAAGCAGGACATCCTGGGATTTTCCTTTGCCATTACTTAAACTCACCATCCCTTTACCCTTTATTTTACCTAGTTCATCATTTCCAAAGGTCAGATTTATTATTTTGCCTTTACCTATAGACATAAAATTATCCTTGTCTCCAGTCATGTTCTTGGAACATACAATGTCTATATACCAAGGGTCTTTTTGTTTTTGAGCTGAAAGTACTAGACCACAATTTTCACTATCTTTCGTTTTCCATGTGATAACATTTTTAGCTAAGGGTTTTATCTTTGTATCTGTTTTGTAATTCTTCAGATGGCAGTTTGCAGCTTTGTGGCCGAAGTTATGACAGCTATAACATTCAAGTTCATTGTTCAGTAGGTCAAAGTGAATGGTGCTACATTTTCTGTTCATTGGCTTCTTAGTTCTATGTTGTAAAGATTGTTTATTTATTGACCTCCTTAGTTGCATGTTTCTAAACTTAGTTTGACAATTTGCAATCTTATGACCAAAATTAGAACAGTAAAAGCAGTAACCATAGAATAAATTTTGGTACCTGAAGAGTGGCCTTCTTCTTGGAAATTGTTGCTCCATATTCTGACCTCTTTGTTTTTGATCAGGGATCATCTTGTCTTTATTAGCTTTTGGTGACAGATTACTCCCATGGTTTGATTGTTTGCTGACTTGGAACTTGATCATCTTTATTGGCTCTTTGATTTCTGTCTCTTTGTTGGTTGAACCACTTACATAGCCTAAACCAATTTTCAACAAAGGAGATCCACGCTTGTTAAGAATATCATCTAGTTCTATTGAGGCTTTAATGATTGGAAGATTTTGGAGATACAATGCTTTAAACTTCTCCATCTCTTTTCTGGTTTTTACTACCTCTTCTTCCAAGGCTTCACATCTTGCCTTCTTTTTTTATAACTGCTGCTTCTGGATGTCCTTTATCTTCTTCACCTCTTCTAACTCCACCTTTAGCAGGGAAAAGTATTCATCAGTTTTTTTAGCATTCTTTTGAAACTATTGTTGAGCACTCAACAGACCCTAAAAGTCTATGTTCATTTTTTACTTTTGGGTGCCGCTTGATCCTTTACACTGTCTGTTTTTACTTCAATATGAAATTGATACTTGTGCTTATTTTTATGTTCATTCTAAAGCTTGCCTAAACATACATCAAAGAATCATATTAATCATTAAAGGGTCCTTAATAAGCTACTTATGAAATCAGCACACTAAAGATTTCCATGATGGGTTTAGGAGTTCGACATCGGTAAACATTAAAGATGATGAAAATCGTTTGAGAATTTTAAAATAGCCGAACACCGATCTTCATCGGCATCGGCAGATGAAAGTCTTTCTTTTTACGATTGAACCTTGGCAGAGGTATCAACGAAGACCGACCCGTTCATCTTCGACAGGAAAAAGAAAAGGTAAGTGTCGCGCAAAGAGAAGAGCGGTATCGCCGATTAACGACACCTGACACGATTTCAGCATCAGAGAATTATAAAATAAAATACACATTAATTTTACATTTTAAAGTGTCGATCCTTGACCTCCATGCTAGAGAGATATGACGTGATGAGATGTTTTACCCACGGATCCGTTAGGTATGACACATTTAAAGTGTGAATAATATTGCAGATCACACATTAGTTGCTAATCTGTGCACGAATCAAAGGAACCCATTTTAACTTGCTGATACAATGCATCTGCCTCCGCACCTCCATCGTCAACCAGTTAGGATTTAATTGTGGAGAGTCGACGATAGTTTCATTTTGAATTGTATTGATTAGTCGTATTAACTGATTGATACGATATATAGAGTCTCTCCAGTTATATGCTGCCGAAGTCATTATGCATGATCTTATTCTAAGCGACAAAGATTTTAGAATGAATAAAGGAGCAGGGAAGCCAACCCAGATAAGCCATCCAAAGCTCAATAAGCATTAGACAACTTTCTTAGCAAGCATTACAGGTATGTATCCACTTGTGGCGTTTTATGTTTTAGTTTATGAGTTCACAACCCAACACTTCTCTGTAGACATGTTTAAAGGTTGTTTTAATTGCAGAAATAATGCCTCCAAAGAAACCCTCCACCAGGAAATCGCCAAGAGCGCCAAAGACGCAAGAACCAGAAGCAGGAGAGGGATCCTCCCCAACAGTTGCAAGACAATTATAATTCACCCCAAAACTGGTGCCTGTCATCAAGACAGATTCCAAGGAGGCCTTCATCCAACCTCCGGACTTTGGAGACACAGAGCTAAACATTGGAGCCAAAACAACATTTCCTTGATGGGAAGAATTGTTCAAGAAAATCAAGAAAAAAGAACCCCTCGAGTATACCCCGCACAACGATCCTGATATAAGGAGGCTCGATGATGATGTCCCAAAAATCCGTAGAGCTTATCTACACATGGTGGAAAGCCGAACTCCGGTATTTCCTTGCATCGAGCTCCTAAAGTGGCTTATTGATCACACTGATGTACATAAATGTTTAATCAATGATGATAATGGTGGATGCATCGGGGTTTTCTTGCCATTAGAGGTTGAGAGTTACTACAAGATCAGGGAGTTGGAAGAAAAGATGAGCACTAATTTCAATCTGAGTTTCTATGCTTCACATGATACTAGCAAAATCATGGCGTCATGGTGGAGGGAGGACACAAAATTCACAAACCGGACCATCGAATCGTATCCAATGGCCAATCTAAGGGAACCATACATATACTTGATGGCTCTTATCTGCAGGTTACATGGGGAGAAGGATTGCTCCTAGTTTTCAGAGGCTTGGATGCCCCTAGCTTATGGTGGCCATTTCAGGCACGGGTTTCAATTGGGGTGCCATCATCTCCAAACAGATGAGCACTTGCATAAGATAGGACCAGGCGCCAAAAGAGAGGGAAACCCCCTCCTTCTACATGGCCTCATATCTGTTAGACATCATCTGTGCCAGGAATGTTTTCTCTGGAATGAACTTGAAATGGCACTCTTCGGAGCTCCCAGTCCATGTATACTTCAACATTTTATGGGATAACAGGTAGAAAAAATCCTATACCCTTATTTGTGACCAGTTTATTGCACGTATCTATTTTTTGTTGTTCAGGAAAGAATGCCCTAGGCTGTCAAAAGAAGCAAAAGGGGTTATATCCAAAATGGGTCATTGGTATCTAGATGAGAATGAAACCTACATTAGGGTTTTCGGAGCCACAAGGGGCACCCCATTTGTTACCCATATATGTTCTCGACCGTCTAGTGTTAGGGGAAATTTTCTACCAGACCATGCTGCAAAGATACAATGCCACCTTAGTAAAGGACAAGAAGTGGGCTTTCATACCATATGGGTTTCATATTGGCTTCTATATGGTGAAAGACACTGCACACGCTAAGCAAGAAGGGCTAAGTCAATTGGAATTCCGGTTCCAAACTCGCTGATTTCGTAAACATGATCCCAAGGGATTGGTCTTGCAACATGCATCACATGTATCATCTTATTGGCCCTATCTCCATGATCGGTTCAAAGATGAAATCTTCACCTAAAATGCTCAAGATTGGGATGAAGTGGCGTTAAGAAGGGTTGATCCTCGAATGACCAGATTCAAAGCCATGAGTTTGGAAGAATAAGAGACGTCTTTGGAGTAGACATCTTAAGAAATTCTCAGGGCTCAGGAAGGAACTATAGCATCTGAACTTGGTGAGGGAATAGGTTATCCCCAAGAGGGAATCTAGGTGGCGACAGTTTATCAGGAATCCCTGGTACAAATCAGGGATCTCCTTGAATATCAAGCTGCACAAGAGATGGGTGGACTTTTATACCAGCAAGGCCAACTGCTAATGAAGCAGATGTAGGATGATCCATACCTTATCATAAGACCTGCGATTTCAACTACTATCTGAAATGACCCGATAGAGTCAAGCGACCCTGGTCCCATTAATCCTGACAATACTAATGGGTTAGGTAATCTTGAATCCTCAACATCGTCCATCCATTCGTCGGAAGTTGGGACAACTCAACAGAGACAAGTCGGGTCTCGATAGAAACCCACACACCTAACCCCATAAGCAAACTTATACATATATATAGCGACGATCAGATTCTGGAGTCATCTCACGACACCCCGATTCATGTCCAAGAGGAAGGAGGTCTTGAGAAAACCTCTTCCCCTAATCCCGAGAAAACCCCTTCCCCTCAACCCGAGTTTCAAGACCAGGAGGCCTTGCAAAAAGAAACAGAAACTGAAAGCAGCCTCGACACAAAAGGACCCAATGAATCGAAAGTCGAAGTGAATCCGAATGATGGACCCGAACCAGAGGATATAAAGAAAGGATCTCCGCAAAAGGTAATCAACAATTTTGCGACTGACGAGCAAGTAAGTAATGATCCTATACTCGACACTTCCATTCTGCCCAATGCTCAAATCCCTGATGAGCACAAATGGGAGTTGGACCCGCAAGATACAACAAGGAAGTTGGAGAGTCCAACCTTGAAAAAATATACACCACAGGTAGTTTGGGAAACAAACTAACATGGGGCGATCAATAGATACTAGAGCCAGTAGAAGAGGTGGTTGATATCTATGCCATCTCCTACAATCAGAAGAGAAAGGCCATTGTTCAAAGGACTACAAAGAAAAGAAGGATCTCGTTGGATCACTCCATCCTAGTTACTATAAAGGAGAACTTGATCAACACAGTAGACGCACAGACATATGAACTGATTGGCATAGGAAAAAACCTCTCAGATGCCACCTTGGATAAAGTCAGGAGAGATGAAAAGGAACTAGTCGTTTCCCTAAAGAAGCTCGAACACTTGCGCCATCTTGCCGAATACTGCAAAGGTGCCACGCAGACTGCTATGTATATGAAAGGTGAGTTCATGGGATTTTACAACGAGTTTAAGAAGGAGAGACACCTATTACTTGAGAACATAGCTCAGTTCCAGGAGGACACTCTCATGGAAATCACAACTTGCAAGGAGATGGAGTGGTGGTATGAAAGGGCGCAACAAGCGATAGAAAGAATCTAGTACATTGAGGCAGTCCAACAAGGCCAAGATAAGGAAAAACATGGCATTCAGGTGATAGGAAAAAGTAGTTTTAATCACATGAAGCGATCAGCCGAGTACTGGGCCAAGATGTCTCGGGACCCACATCGAGAGATCCAAGAACAATGGACCAGGTGTAATAAGCACTGGGGTAAAATTAACAAAACAATGAAGGATGTCGGGCTCCCCAATTTCGGCACCCTCGATAATTTCATTGACTTGAACAACGTGGTCAAGATGCATGTCGAACAAGATGTGATATGGATTGAAGATTTCACGAAAATAGTCGATGCGAATCCAGGTCAAGTACGACAATTCGCCGAACATCCGATCATAGCCCGAACTATGCTACAACAACTGAACTTTAGTTTAGTAAAGTACTGGGTGTTGGACAACTGAGAGGGGGGGGTGAATCACTTGTTACCGATCTTAAACAATCATGTTTCTTTTAAATTCTTTGCAGAGCACTGAATGACAATCACAATAATGCAAGAAAGTAAGCAATAGAACAATCAACATCATTCACACATATGAAATATACAGAGACAAATATTTCTTGAGGAACCCCATAAAGGGTAAAACCCTCTTCTTCTTTATATGATAAGTAATCTTTACATTCTGTATATTATCACACTTATGAGAATTGGCTCATAAAGAGGCTACAACCTCTGTTTTGCAAGCTGCAACTTGCTGAGAGCACCAACTCCCTGGTTTCTCTAGCACCCACTAGAAGGAAGCACCAACTCCCTAAGTGTTCCAGCACCAACTATATGGAAGCACCAACTTCTAGTCACACAGGCACCAACCTGTATAACAAAGAACAACAATTCTCCCTTGCCCCACCCTTCCACCCTGGTTTCTCTGGCTGTAATCAGATGGAAGCTACAACTCCCTGTGTTCAAGCATCCACTTGAACCTTTGAGGACAACAGTCCTCCCTAGCACCTCCCTACCACCCTGAAATATAAATCTTTGCTAATGAAACTTATCACAGTGATACAATATTTATCATTTGATTACCAGGCTTATCACTGTTATGCTATGCTGCTTTTCTCTTCTGTATCAGTGTCTCTTTGTCTACATCTTCTTGGGATTTTTGATGTTCTATTTCTCTCTACAAGAGCACCTCAACCTTCCTTTCAGTATCTCACTGTCTTGCTGCAGACCTGCCTTGCGCTTTCTGTGCATCTACCTTTTATGCTTTGTGCGTCATGTCCATTCCATTCACCATTCCTCTTCTCTATATTTCATCTGCTCCACACTCTTCCTTCTACACTCTTCAATACCTCTCAACAACAGCCACCCCATCTCTTCTATGTTCTACATACTTATAGTCTTTGTGCACCTTCTGCATGTTGTCCCGCCATGCTTCTGCATGCTCTCTCCATGTTGAGTGCTCTGCCTAATCATCATTGCAACTCTTCAACTTCTTTGGAAGTTAGATCCATTTGTCAATTACCTCTATGAACAGTCTTCATTCCACTGGCAGATTCCTTGAGACTCTTCAGCTCCTCTGGCAATCACACAAAATTTTCTTCGAGTCCTCTGGCAGAAACCATCAGTGGTTTCTAGCAGTTACATTGTGAACCTCCAAAAACTACTTCAACAATTGAATCACCACTGATCAATTAACTGTGAAGAGCAACAGTAGCCCTTCGATCATACTTACATTCACCTGTACCGTTGGATTGGATCTAAAGGATCTTACGTTTATTTCACATTTCGACATTTCAGAATTTCAACATTCCTGTGTTAAAGTTTCTTGATGCTCCATGTCATGGTCCCCGAAACTCCGAAATGGAGCGTGGTTCTTCGAGCTCTTCTCTACAACTCTTCGACAATGTGACCACCGACAGTGACCAAGGCCTACACCAAAAAGGTGTTTTCACATTTCGCATTTCAGAACTTTAGGACTCCTTTGATGAAGAGTCTCAACTCTTCACTCTTCCAACTCCCGATATCTGAACCTCCGAAATGGAGTTGGATCAACATTCCATACTCTTGATGATTCGACCGTCTAGATCTCTTCATGATTTCACATATCGCAATTTCGACATTCTTGATGTGAGAGTTCTTGACAACTCCGCCTCCCAGTTTGTGAAACTCCAAAATGGGGTCAGATCAAATTTTCGGATTTTCACACTTCTCAACTTCAGGATTCCTGTCATGAGAGTTCTTGACATTTCCAACTCCCGGTATCTGAACCTCCGGTATGGAATCTTTTACATTTCACGATTTCTCATTTCGCGACTTTGGGTTTCGCGACTTCGGGACTCCTGTGATGAAGAGTCTTGACTCTTGACTCCCCCAACTCCTGGTATCCGAAACTCTGAAATGGAGTCTTTGACATTTCACAATTTTTCATTTCGCGACTTCGGGTTTCGCAACTTCGGGTCTCCTGTGATGAAGAGTCTTGACTCTTGACTCCTCCAACTCCCGGTATCCGAAACTCCAAAATGGAAACTTTGACATTTTACGATTTTTCATTTTGCGACTTCGGGTTTCGTGACTTTGGGACTCCTATGATGAAGAGTCTCGACTCTTGAGTTCTCAATCTTCCGGTATCTGAAACTCGTAAATGGAGTCCTTGACATTTCGCGATTTCACATTTCGCGACTTCAGGTTTCGCAACTTCGGGACTCCTGTGATGAAGAGTCTTGACTCTTGGCCCCTCCAATTCCCGGTATCCAAAACTCTGAAAGAGAGCTTCTGATCTTTCCATGCCATTATCCCTGCGCTGTTGATCTTCCTTGCCTGCATGTTTGCCATCAAATGAGCAAGCACACTCTTGCACTCTGCATGCACCTCTGCACTTTCTCTTCTGAGATTACATTGTCCCTATTTTTCCATCACTGCATACTCTGATCTTTCCATCAATGAAAAGCACATGCCTGTAAACATGCCAACAATCTCCCCCTTTGGCATTGATGGCAACCTTGAACGAGTGAGCTAAACTGTTTGGACCTCCAACTGTAGCATCCGGTCTGGACCACTCCTTTTCTCCCCCTTTGACATCAATGTCAAAGAAAACATGCTCCCCCTGAGCTGTTGCAGTATTTTTAGGAGGTATCAGATATTCAACCAATACAAAACTCTCCCTAACAGGATGGACTCTCTTAGGTGTGAGACAGGATGACACCCAACTTCTGTCGGAGATATTCAAATGGTATCTTGGCTAGGGGTTTTGTAAAGATGTCTGGAATTTGGTCTGTGGTTGGAATGTAATGGACCTTAACAACCTGATTGGTGACCTTCTCTCTTAGAAAATGGTATTTTATGGGAATATGCTTGGTCTTGGAGTGGAGTACAGGATTCTTAGACACACTGATGGCACTAGTGTTATCACCATGAATTGGGATCGGTGTTGCATATTTTACCTCCAAGACTGCAAGTGTATGAATCATCCATAATACCTGAGTGCAATAGGTAGCAGCAATAATGTAGTCTGCCTCTGTAGTTGATAAAGAAATGAAGCTTTGCTTTTTACTAAGCCATGCTACTAATGAGTCACCCAGGAAGAATGCTCCTCCACTGGTGATTTTTCTCTCATCAACACAGTTTGCTCAATCTGCATCTGAATAAGCAGTTAACTGAAAATTCTGATTTCTTGGATACCACAGACCATAAGTCATTGTTTCTTTCAAATACCTGAATATCCTTTTGACAGCTAGCAAATGACTCTGTTTAGGTGCATACTGATATCTTCCTACCATTCCAACAACATGCATTATGTCTGGGCAAGATGCTATGATGTACAACAGGCTACCTATCATTGACCTATATGAAATTTGATCAACATCAGGTGAGTCATCATCCTTTCTTAATTTGCATCCAGTAACCATAGGTGTGCCCACAGGTTTAGAATCTTCCATTTGAAACCTTTTCAACATTTCTCTTAGATATTTTTCTTGAGAAATGAACATCCCTTCAGACCTCTGAGTAATTTGCAGACCAAGAAAAAATGACAGTTCACCTATCATAGACATTTCAAACTCATACTCCATGGTAGAAGCAAACCATTTTACCAATGAATCCTTATTACATCCAAAGATAATGTCATCTACATAGACCAACACAATGAGCAAATCATCACCCTATGTTTTGATATATAGATTGTTGTCAACTGTTCCTCTCTTTAACCCTTTGTTTTTGAGATACGTATCCAGTCTGTGATACCAGGCATGAGGAGCTTGTTTTAACCCATATAAAGCTTTCTTCAGCTTGCATACTAAGTCAGGGTTATCAGATAGTTTGAAACCCTCTGGTTGTTCCATATAGACTTATTCATTTAAATCTCCATTTAGAAAAGCTGACTTGACATCCATTTGATAGACTTTAAACCTTTTATAACAAGCATAGGCAAGAAATATTTTGATAGCTTCTAACCTAGCTATGGGCGCAAATGTTTCATCAAAATCTAGTCCTTCTATTTGAGCATAGCCTTTACAGACCAATCTTGCTTTGTTCTTGACAACTTATCCCTGCTCATTCAACTTATTCTTAAAGATCCATTTGGAACCAATGATATTTTTACCTTCCGGTCTATGAACCATCTCCCACGTATTGTTTTTCTCAATCTGATCAAGTTCATCATTCATTGCTTTAACCCAAAGGTCATCTTTGCTATCTTCATTAAATTTCTCGAATTCCATCATGGATATGAAAGCTATATGTGATTTCTCGGTGTTTTTGATTATCTTTCTCTTGGTTTGTACACCTTTTTCTTTTTCACCAATTATCTCACTTGCAAGATGATTCTTTTGAGTGATTCTGGAGGAGGAATTTGAAGGAGCCTACTGATTTGAGTCTGTCAGAGTATCTGTGTCTTCATCTAATTCAGAGTCTTGATTTTCTGATTCTTGGACCTGTTCATCTTCAGCTTTAGCTGTGTCCTCTGTAGAAGACTCATTATTGTACACCTCTCTTGCTGGGATTCCTTCATCAACTTTTATGTCAATACAGTCAACCATTTTATACAACCTCTTATTATAGCATCTGTGTCCTTTCCTGTTTGGAGCATATCCTAAGAAGATACCTTCATCAGCCCTGTCATCATATTTGCCAAGTTTCTCATCATTATTCTTTATGTAACATTTACTCCCAAAGACTTTGAAGTGTTTGATTGAAGCAGGTCTCCCATTCATAAGGTGTCTTGTCACTTTGTGGTCTGAGGTGGGATTTGTTAAGAACATGGAATGCTGTGTGTATTGCTTCTACCCAGTAGGTTTGACTAATGTTTTTCTCATTCATCATTGACCTGGCCACTTGCTACATTGTTCTGTTTTGCCTCTCCACTACTCCATTTTGTTGTGGAGTTCTTGGGATTGTGTATTCTCTCTTGATCCCATGCTTATCACAAAATTCCTTGAGATCACTTGACATAAATTCTCCTCCTCTGTCTGATCTTACTACCTTTAACCTCTTGCCTGTTTGATTCTCAATTAAATCCTTAAATATTTTAAGCTTCTCAAATGCTTCTTCTTTTTCCTTGAGAAAAAAAACCCAAGTAAGTCTGGAGTAATCATCAATAATCAACATGAAGTAGTTTTCTCTCCCTATGCCTTACTATCTTGATGGTCCACATAAATCCATATGAACTAGTTGGAGTGGTTTCGCTGTTGAAGTAAAGCTCTTGGACTTAAACGGTGTCCTGGTTAGCTTTCCTACTTGGCAGGGTTTACACATAGAATCTTGGGGTTTTGATATTCTCGGAAGATCTTTTACTGCCTCAAGATTTTTGAGCTTGATTAAGTGGTCAAATTTTAGATGTCCAAGTCTCCTATGCCATAACCATCTTTCATCATGTTTTCTTAGATGACACTCTTCTTTATCTTCTTTCACCACATATACATTATTTTCTATCCTTATGCCTTTGGCCACCACTTGTCCTGAGTTCACAGACTTTATCTTACAGTCCTTGGATGTGAACACCACTTCACATCCTTTGTCACACATTTGACTTACACTGAGAAGATTGTGTTTCAACCCATCTACAAGTAGAACATCTTGGGATTTTCCTTTCCCATTACTTAAACTCACCATCTCTTTACCCTTTATTATACCTAGAGCATCATTTCCAAAGGTTACGTTTCCTGATTTGCTTTCACTTAGAGATAGAAACTTACCTTTGTCTCCCATCATATGTTTGGAGCATCCACTATCTATATACCAAGGTTTTGTTTGTCTTTGAGATGACAACACTAATCTGCACTTGTCACTTTCTTTCTTCTTCCAAACCTTGACATTTTCAGCAAGGGAATTCAGATCTAGTTCATAGTTCCTTAAGCGACAATCAACAGATTTATGTCCACAGTTATGACATATGTACATTCTAGTTCATTGAATAAAGGATCATAATGATTGTTATGCTTAACCTGTGTCCTTTTCCCATCCATCAAGTGATTTGTAGTCTATGGTGGTTTGTTACTTGGCTGTCTCATTCTTTGTTGTGGAAGATATCTATACCTTGAATGTCTTGATTGCTCATAATTTAATTTTAAAGAATAGTTTACAACTTTATGACCAAAGTTAGAACAAAAGAAACAATATCTGTAGAAAAAGCGTTGGTACCCGGAAAATGGTTGTCTTCTTAGAACATGACGATTTCTTCCATGCTGATGATTTCCGTGGGTAGGGAGTGCATTATTTCTTTGTTTTATAGATTCAGTCCTGGCACCCTTTTCTTTAATCCTCCTGGGAAGCTGACTGTCTTCCTTTGTTTCTGTAGGTTTGTTGTTGTCATTGGTTGTAGATTTGACAAACTTGATGGATTCTTTGTTTCTTGGCTGACCACTACTTGATCCCTCTTCATAACCCAAACTAGTTTTCAGCTTTGGATTCCTTTGCTGATTCAGAATGGTGGCTAATCCTTCTGAGGCTTTGATACTTGATAGATTCCGATGATACAAGGCTTGAAACTTCTCCAACTCTTTCCTAGTTTTCACTACCTCTTCTTCTAGAGCTTTACATCTTTCCTTCCTTTCTGATAACTGTTGTTTCAGAATGTCCTCAATTTTCTTTGTCTCTTCTAATTCTACTTTTAGCAGGTCAAAGTATTCATCAAGTTGTTTACTGTCTTTCACGAACTGTATCGGCAATTGTTTTTGCTTTTTGTTCTTAATTCCGAGTCTGTCAATATCTCCAAGTGCACTGATCAGTTCTCATTCCATATCAACCACAACTTCTTCTTCATTAGCCTCACTTCTTGTGGTTTTATTATCATAATCCTCTTTGGCCATAAGTATGAAGTTATTTAGTTTATTTTCAATAGAGGAGTCATTGTCTTCGTCATCTAAAGGATCATCATCATTGTTTACACAAGGACTTTTCTTCTTAAAATAATTCTCTTTAAAGAAATTTCTGTGTCTGTGCTTCTCCTCATCATCACATGTCTGATCTTTTCCTTTGTGAGGACATTTATTTGAAAAATGACCTATCTTACCACAATTGAAACATTTGAAAGGTAATTTACCTTTGTATTTTCCTGATCCCTTCTTCAGTCTCTTCACAATTTTTTCTTCAATTTCATCAGGCTTAGAATCTTCATTCTTGTCTGCTTTAAATGATGCTTCTATGGAGGTGGGTTTATCTTTAACTATTCTCATTTCATATGCAGTCAATGTTCTTAGAAGTTGATCAAACTCCAAGGTTTTTAGAGCATTAAGTTCTTCTATAGAAGAAACCTTTGGGTTGAACCTATCTGGTAGAGATCTCAAAATTTTATGAACTAAAGAAGGTTCCTCAATTTTTTCACCAAGTGATTTCATTGCATTTACCAGTTCTTCAACTCTCAGAAAGTATTTTCCAACAGTTTCATCTTCTTTCATCTTCAACTATTCAAACTGTACTCTGTAGATTTGAAGCTTGGTGCCCTTTACCTTCTCATTACCTTCATAACTGCTAATGAGTTTGTCCCACATTTCTTTGGCAGTTCCTAGGTGCATAACTTTTATGAATTCTGCTTCTGCAAGCCCACTCAAGATAGAATTCATAGCCTTAGCATTGAAGCTAAATTCTAGCTTGTCATCCTTACTAGCTAGTACAACTAGCTTTACATAACCAATATCTACCACATCCCAGACATCTGCACCTAAAGCCATTATGTAAGTTCTCATTATAACTTTATAGAAGGCAAAGTTTGTTCCATTGAACACAAGGGCCTTATTGGTTGAATTTCCTTCATGGATTGACATGTTTAAGCTCTAGGATCTACCCTTAGATAAAAGGGGCCTGCTCTGATACCAATTGTTGGACAACTGAGAGGGGGGGGGTGAATCAGTTGTTACTGAGCTTAAACAATCATGCTTCTTTTAAATTCTTTGCAGAGCAATGAATGAAAATCACAATAATGCAAGAAAGTAAGCAATAGAACAATCAACATCATTCACACATATGAAATATACAGAGACATATCTTTCCTGAGGAAACCCATAAAGGGTAAAAACCTCTTCTTCTTTATATGATAAGTAACCTTTACATTCTGTATATTATCATACTTATGAGCACCATCTCATAATGAGGCTACAACCTCTGTTTTGTAAGCTGCAACTTGCTGAGAGCACCAACTCTCTATTTTCTCTAGTACCTACTAGAAGGAAGCACCAACTCCCTAGTTTCTCTAGCACCCACTAGAAGGAAGCACCAACTCCCTAAGCGTTCTAGAACCAATTGGATGGAAGCACCAACTTCTAGTCACACAGGCACCAACCTGTATAACAAAGAACAAAAATTCTCCCTTGCACCACCCTGCCACCCTGGTTTCTCTGGCTGCAATCAGATGGAAGCTACAACTCCCTGTGTTCAAGCATCCACCTAAACCTCTGAGGAAAACAGTCCTCCCTAGCACCTCCCTACCACCCTGAAATATAAATCTTTGCTAATGAAACTTATCACAGTGATACAATATTTATCATTTGCTTACCAGGCTTATCACTGTTCTGCTATGCTACTCTGCTCTCCTGTATCAATGTCTCTCTGTCTGCATCTTCTTGGGATTTCTGATCATTAGTTTTTCTCTACAAGAGAACCTCAGCCTTCCTTTCAGTGTCTTACTGTCTTGTTGCACACCTGCCTTGTGCTTTCTGTGCATCTGCCTTTTATGCTCTGTCCGTCATGTCCATTCCATGCACCATTCCTCTTCTTTGTATTTCAGCTTCTCCACACTCCTCCTTCTACACTCCTGAATACCTCTCAACAACAACCACCCCATCTATTTTCTGTTCTACATACTTATAGTCTCTGTGCACCTTGTGCATGCTATCCCGCCATGCTTCTGCATGCTCTCTCCATGTCGAGTGTTCTGCCTGATCATCATTGCAACTCTTCAGCTTCTTTGGCTGTTAGATCCATTTGTCAATTGCCTCTATGAACAGTCTTCATTCCACTGGCAGATTCGTTGAGACTCTTCAGCTCCTCTGGAAATCACATAGAAGTCTCTTCGAGTCCTATGGTAGAAACCATAAGTGGTTTCTAGCAGTTACATTGTGAACCACCAAAGACCTCTTCAGCAACTGAATCACCACTGATCGATTAACTGTGAAGAGAAACAGTAGCCCTTTGATCATACTTACATTCACCTATACCATTGGATTGGATCTGAAGGATCTTGTGTTTATTTCGCATTTTGGCATTTCAAAATTTTGACATTCCCATGGTAAAGTTTCTTGACGCTCCATGTCACGGTCCCCGAAACTTTGAAATGGAGCTTGGTTCTTTGAGCTCTTTTCTACATCTCTTCGACGATGTGACCACCGGCGGTGACCAAGTCCTACACCAAAAAGGTGTTTTCACATTTCACATTTCATAACTTCAGGACTCCTTTGATGAAGAGTCTCAACTCTTGACTCTTCCAACTCCCGGTATTTGAACCTCCAAAATGGAGTTAGATCAATGGTCCACACTCTTGATGATTCGACAGTCCAGATCTCTTCATGATTTCGCATATCACAATTTCGACATTCTTGATGTGAGAGTTCTTGACAACTCCACCTCCCGGTCTGCGAAACTCCAAAATGGGGTCAGATCAACTTTTCAGATTTTCGCACTTCGCAACTTCGAGATTTCTCATTTCGCGACTTTGGGACTCCTGTGATGAAGAGTCTTGAATCTTGACTCCTCCAATTCCCGGTATCTGAAACTCTGAAATGGAGTCTTTGACATTTCACAATTTCACATTTTGTGACTTCGGGTTTCAAGACTTCAGGACTCCTGTGATGAAGAGTCTTGACTCTTGACTCCTCCAACTCGCGGTAACCGAAACTCCGAAATGGAATCTTTGACATTTCACTATTTCGCATTTCTCGACTTCGGATTTCGTGACTTCGGGACTCCTATGATGAAGAGCCTCGACTCTTGAATTTTCAATCTCCCGATATCCGAAACTCCGAAATGGAGTCTTTGACATTTCATGATTTCACATTTCGTGACTTTGGGTTTCACGACTTCAAGACTCCTGTGATGAAGAGTCTTGACTCTTGACCCCTCTAACTCTCGGTATCCGAAACTCCGAAAGAGCACTTCTGATATTTCCATGCCATTATCCCTGCGTTGTTGATCTTCCTTACCTTCCTGTTTTCCATCAAATGAGCAAGCACAATCTTGCACTCTGCGTGCACCTCTGCACTTTCTCTTCTGAGCTTACGTTGTCCCTGTTTTTCCATCGCTGCATACTCTGTTCTTTCCATCAATGACAAGCACCTGCCTGTAAACATGCCAACACCGGGCGCATGTAGTAGACATCAAGGGAATATATGCAGTTTTGATGGAACAACGTAGATTTCCATGGGCTCAAACTTGTGAAAAATAGCTTGTCAGCTGGACTGAATATGAGAGTAGTCATCCTTTCCAAGATGTATCTCAAGATGACTATTAAAGAAGATGTTAGAAGATAACGCCATGTGGTGATTTATGTTTTGTTTAAACTGCAATTAGCCATTAGTTTTGGTTAGAACTCTATATTATAAATAAAGACATCGACCAATTAGCAAAGGTTCGATGGTTGTTGTAATAACTCTTTCTTTTGGTTGTTAAGAATTATTTTGAGACTGCTATGAATTGAGAAGTCCTTCTGGACCAAAGACAAATTATTTTCATCAGATGCATGTGATTGGATTTGGAGAAGAACTAATTCCTTTCCTGTTTCATTAATGATGCAGTAATGAGTAAGAGCAATTAATTCTATTGTCAAGTTATCTTGTGCAATGTTTTGATGTTCTTTTCTTTAATGGTGAAGATAAATCGTTGTGTTATTATGTGATGCATGGTTATGGTAGATGAATTATTTTTCTTTCCATTATATTATTACATATGTTCTTTCTTTCTGAAAGTTATTTTCTCAGAGAGTAATTGGATGCTCACATGGTTAATGTATTAGTACTAGGCCTGTGGTATAGAGTAATTGTTTGCATGTTGAGCAACGGGTTATCCCAGGCTTAACCTCTTCCCAGTAGTTAAAACTTAATCCTGTTAATTGTCAAGTTGGTTTATGATAGCTTGCATATCTCATATCAGCCCCACCCAAGACAAAATACAGAAGAAAAATAGCCCCTAACTGAAGGAAGAGCCTTCACAAAGAAACACAAAGCCCATCGATAAATTGGTCGGATCACAAGATCTGGAGAACCGTTCCATTTTAAATGTTGCAGAGTCTAATTGGGCCTTAGTGGCGGGTTTGGTTCCTACTGTTGAGTCAAGGGACCTATCTTTCCATAGTTAAAATGCTTGAAGGGAAACTTTCCTTGATACTTGCCTGATCTTTTCTTTAGTCTTCTCACAAATTTTGGTTCAATTTCATCAGGCTCAAATTCCTCATTCTTATCTTATTTAAAAGAGGATTCTCTAGTGTTAGATTTATCTTTACCTATCCTCATTTCATATGTAGTCAAAATTCCTAGAAGCTGATCAAAATCCAAAGATTTTATATCATCAAGTTCTTCTATAGCAAAGACCTTTGGGTTGAACCTATCTAGCAGAGATCTGAGAATTTTCTGAACTAAAGAGGCTTCCTCAATTTTTTCACCAAGAGCTTTCATTGCATTTACTAGTTCTTCAACTCTCAGAAAGTACTTCCCAATAGTTTAATTTTCTTTCATCTATAGTTGTTCAAATTGACTCTGTAGTTTTGAAGCTTGGCGTCCTTTACCTTCTCATTATCTTTAGAACTGCTAATGAGTTTTTCCCACATGTCTTTGGCAGTTTCTAAGGGCATAACTTTTACAAATTCTTCTTCTGCAAGCCCACTCAGAATAACATTCATAGCCTTAGCATTGAAGTTAAATTCTATCTTGTCATACTTATTAGCTAGTACAAATGGATTTACATAACCAGTCTCTACCACATCCCGGACAGCTTCACCTAAAGCCACTATGTAGTTTCTCATCCTAACTTTCCATAAGGCAAAATTTGTTCCATTGAATAGAGGGGCCTTATTGGTTGAAGTTCCTTCATGGCTTGACATGTTTAAGCTTACTGATCTACCTTTAAATAAAAGGAACCGACTTTCATACCAATTGTTGGACAACTGAGAGGGGGGGGGGGTTGAATCATTGTTTACTGTGATCAAACAATTATGCCCATTTTAAACTCTTTACATAACACTCAATGACGATCACAATGATGCAGGGAAGTAAACAATATAATATTAAACATCAATCACACAAATGAAATATACAGAGATAGATATTTCCTGAGGAAACCCATAAAGGGAAAAACCTCTTCTTCTTCATATGATAAGTAGTGTTTGTTTTCTTTACATTGTCATTCTTGTGAGTTCCAACTCCTCTTGAGGCTACAACCTCTGTTTTACAAGAAACAACTTGCGGAGAGCACCAACTCTCTGGTTTCTCGAGCACCCACTAGAAGGAAGCACCAACTCCCTGAGTGTTCCAGCACCAACTTGATGGAAGCACCAACTTCCATTCACATAGGAACCAACCTATATAACAGAGAGCAATAGTTATCCCTTGCACCACCCTGCCACACTAGTTTTTCTGGGTGCAACTAGATGGAAGCTACAAATCCTTTTGTTTTAGCACCAACTTGAAAATTTGAGGACACCAGTCCTCTCCAACACCTCCCTACCACCCTAAAATATAAATATTTTCTTTCTTGAATTTATTAAAGTGATACAACATTTATCTATGGCTTACCAGTCTCATCACCGTTCTTCTACACTACTCTGCTCTGCCTGCATCAATGTCTCTCTACTTTCCCCACTTGCGCTTTTTGTTCTCCTCTCTTTTATGCTCTATGTGCCATCTGCATTCTATGCGCTATGCCTCTTCTGTGCATTTCAGCTACTGCACATAGCCTGCTTCTACTCGCATGAATCACTCTCAACAACAGCACAAATCTCTTCTTTTTTCTGTGTTTTTATATTCTCTGTCCACCAACTATCGTCTATGTGCAATGCTTCTGCATGCTCTTCACCTTGTCATTGTTATGCCCTTGTGGTTGTTTTCTCCATCTCTCCCTTGTAACTGCATAGTTAACTCGCAGTACACATTCACTTCTTTGTTTTTCATGTCTTTTGTCACGTCGAGTCCTTTGCCTGATCATCATGACAACTCTTCATCTTCTTTGGCGGTTCGCACCATATGTTCATTATCAGTGAGATTTATGTTGATATTACTTAGCCTCTCTCACAGTCGAAACTCTGCATCTTCTCTATCAGTTACAGCCAGTGAATTATGGCTTCTTTGGCTTATAATCCCCTTGCTTGGTGTGACCACCGGCGGTGATGAAGCGCTTATTCAAAAGGCACTTCCCGATTTCTGTCTAGTGAGCGCTGTCTCCATTTCATGATATGAACTTGGGATATGCACTTCATGTGACCAAGCAATTGTGGGTGCGTTCAAAGGTGGTTTATACTAAACTTCTTTTCTCCCTGCAATTCACCATGAGCCTCCATGCACCCTTTCTCCAAAACCGTGGTTTCGATTGCGACCCACTTACAAAAAATTAGGGTTTGAGCATGTTCTGGCCCCACAATGGAGCATGATCATCGATCTCATGATATTGATGGTGCTCTTGAATGGATAGTTCACATCTGTTCTCTCAAGTCTATGGAACAGATATCTCCTTTCTCCATCAATGACCAAGGTTTCCTTCGTGATCCGGGCTCCAGGAGTTTCAACTCTCAAACCCTATTTCTATTGACTAGATATCTTTTGAAATGGAAGATCTGTTGAAATATGTCCTCTTCAATTGATGACTATGCCTTATTTCCTTTGTCCATGCGCAATCCTTGGTCTTAGTGATCAGATGACACATGTCCTATTTAATCCAACGACTATCCTCCGCTCCGAGAATTCGACCTTCGAGACTTCAGGTCTTTGGGCGAGTACTGGTGGTAAAACTCCCGAAGTGATGTAATTCTTGTGTCACCCGATGATGTGTCATGAACCAAGCAACTACCACGTGTCACTCGGATTTGTGATTTCCATGTACCTAAAGTGTCGAATAAGCTTGACACTTATCATTTTTCGATTTTGCCACATGTCCTTGCTGACGTAGTCTACCACCTGTCCTTGTTGATGTGGTCTGCTGACATGGTGTGCCACATGTCCTTCTCGAACTAATGGTCCTCGTTCTCCCTTTGATCGATGACTGTGATCAAATTGCGACTTTGCGTGTCGGGTGTTTGAACATGAGCCAACCCTGATTCTTCCAACTCTCGATATCCGAAATACTCTAGTTCAACGACCCACAACCCCCTGTGATCCAATGGTTTGGATCTTATCGAGACTTCACATTTCGTGAGTTCCTACAACTCTTACCTTTGACTTTTCCAGTTCATGAGTCAGCGAAATGTTGATCTCTCACCGTGTGTCTTCTGGATCCAACGGTTCAGATCTTATCACGATTTTGCGCTTCGCGAGTTCCTACAACTCTTACCTTTGAATTTTCTAGTTCATGAGTCAGCGAAATGTTGATCTCTTGCCACGTGTCCTTTGGATCCAACGGTTCCGATCTTATCATGATTTTTCATTTCATGGAGTTGGAGGATGGGTCTCGACCATTATCCTCTTCATAGTTATACTAGATTCGACGAATGTTGGTCCTCGGTGCTCATATCCTATGGATCCGATCTGTACTTCTCCTTTGTGCTTCCTCTGGTCACTGGAAACTGATCTAACGAACATTAGGTATTCGGGATTGGTGATCCAATGGCCACTGTCACTCCTCCTCCTGAGCTTTGGCTTTCTCAAATCTCTAAGTGTCAAAGGCCACGACCTATGATAATTCTGTGAGACTTGATGTATGGGATCTCGTCTGCGCATCTTAGAATGTTATCTCTCCTGATATTTGATATCTACATACTATTTGATTCTTCACCTGAGAGCTTTGCCATTGATGCACTCTCTAATACTTCCATCGTCATTGTTGTTCTTGCCATCAATGACAAGCACAACAATTTCCTGTAAATCGTGCCAACAAGATGCTCTTCCATATCTCACATATGTGAATGGAAGAATGGACCAGAGGACTGAGTTCATAGCATGATATTATTTTATGCAGGTTGATATCAGATGATATGATCTTTGTGAAGACTGTATGTCTCTGGACAGTAGTTGTATGCTACAATGGTGTATGTGTTCCACTAGTTGTGACTATGTGTCACTGGTTAGTAGCCGTGTGCTACTAGGTGTGGTTATGTACCAATGGATAGTAGTTGTGTACTACTATGGATAGACACAGTTGTGTTCTATTGAATGACATTGTTTTGGTTTCCATGGAGACTACCACTAGTGCTGGAGATAATTATCAGCTAGATGGATTTTTCAATATGTTGGTGGAAAGACATTCTCCCTATGGAAAATGGTGTAGGAAAATCATTCTTCTAGGACGTATATCTGGATTAGAAGAATAGTCCTTGTAGACCATGGCACCGCTTCTAGCGTCTGTTGGAACAATTACTCTTCAAGGAAATATGTCCAAACTAGAAGAATGGTTCTTGTATCACTCTATGGAGTGGGTGAATTATTCAACATCATTCTAGATTACTCAGATGGAGTATGGATTCAAGAGATGATGCAGTTGATGCTATTAGATTATACTAAAAGTGATGATGGTGCTCATCGTTTGACCATGAGATAGCCTATGTGGATCTGATGGTGCTACTGGTTGAATGGTATTTTTGTGCTCAAGACCATTTCCTTTAACTCTTCCCTAGCTAGGAGGGAGTGTTGATATTATGGTAGCTGCGAGAGGTATTAACCTCTTACATGTAACCCTGAAAAGAGTAGAATATTTCAGGAAGCAAGAGAAACCTTATAACGTTAGATAATAACCCTGGGAGGTAATTCAACTCAAGAGAATATTTATTATTGGGTTATTAGCCTCCAGAATTAGAATTTAGCCTAGTTATGTCACTTGGAGGACTATAAATAAGTGGGCACTAGAGCTCATTTGTCACCTTACCTCTCACAACTGAAAAAAGCCAGTATTGCGCAAGTTTGGAGAGGAGGTGCAGTTGCAGCTCCTCCAACTGGAAAATTTTGATTTTGGCTTGGACTCTCTCTTTAGTTATGGTTTGGACTTTCTGCCTGGTATCATAGCTATGGAAAGAGGTACGCTAATTTGATTAGCTATTGGTTCAATGGTTTGTTTTCAAAATTATTCTCTTTGTCAACGTTAAGTTTCTCAGGGGTGGCTTCGTCCTATGGATGGGTGACAATATTGCTATATTGTCTATGGTGAAATGAGCACACCTTTTATTCTAACTCCTGGTTGTATAGGTTTTTTTCTTTTGATCTTTTCTCTAGTTCCTCTTTCATTACACATGTCGATTCTTTGAGTAGGATTTGGCATGAAAAATTTGGACATCTAAGCTATAGATATTTGTAGCATTTGAACACACAAAATTTGGTGCTTGGTCTTCCTAAAGTTTCTTGTACTAATGGATTTTGTCTAGGCTGTGTCCTTGGGAAATAACATCAAGATCATTTTCCTAAAGGAAATTCCTTGCATGTTGTGACACCTCTTGAGTTGGTACATAGTGATCTCATGTCATTTTTCTTGGATTACTGAGAGGGGGGATGAATCAGTAATAGAGAAATATAATCCTTTTTAACCATATAAAGAAAGTGTTATATCAATGGTGCATTATCATCCAATATTTCCAGAGTAAATAAACAATGAACAAATGAACATTCATACACATACACAATACACCAGTGTTTTTACGTGGAAACCCAAAGCGGGAGAAAACCACATAATGTTTTTTCTTATATGTCTTGAAGAATTACATTCATTGGAAGCACCAACTTCCTTTGTTTTCCAGCTGCAACTGGAAGGAGGCTCCAACACCCTAGTTTCTTAGGCTACAACCTGAGGGAAGCTCCAATTCCCCAATTCTCTGGCTACAACCAGAAGGAGGCTAGAACCCCCTATGTTCTCTGACTACAACTGAAAGGTGGCTACAACCACTTGTCCTTGCCCTGTCCAACCACCTTGATGTAGATGTAGAATGATGGAACCAATGTCACACTATCAATGTGAGATATTGTAACATCCCCAAAAATAAAGTATTTTTGAAATTTAAATTTGTTGGAAAATTATTTCGTTTTTAGTAAATTAGAAATTGGAATTTTTTTTCCATTTATGGCAATTCCGAATTTCGAATTTGATAATTGTAATTAATTATTATGACTGTTGGGTAGAGATCGGATTTGACCCAACTAACTAATTGACTATGGCACTTGTATAAAAACAAAATATTTTATATTGATTACAGGAGGACAAATGGAACAACCATGTTAAAATCAGCTGACTATGACTCCATGGGTGGGGAACATGTTGGAACTACCTATGGGCTGATTGTTACAAGTGGCAAATCAGGGATTTGGCCATTGACAGCCGCTGAAAATTAGGGATTTAGAAAGCTCCGAAAATTCCCAAGGAGGGAAAAAGACCTAGGCAAAAATATTGTTTTAAATAGCATATGTGAGGAGGCAGGACACTGCCAAGTATGCTAGGAAAGGAAGTATCTCTTGCTGTTATGAACACCATTTTTTTGACTCAGTAGGGAGTGTTCATAATAGCAAGCAGTCAGAAATGTTTCTCCTTAGCATACTCCTCCTTGCCTCACACTTAAGGATGTGTAACAGAGTTTTTTTTTAAATAGTAATTCCTTGGTAATTAATTTATAGAGTAGGGTGAGACCCGAAATGATAAGGAGGACCGTTTAAACAACCATTCCATTACTTTGAATGAATAGGGTAATCCTGTACATAAAGTGTTGTAAGAATCATACTAATATCCAGACCAAACTCTAAGTTACAGTTAGGCAAATTTTTCCTTTCCAGGTCCAATAGGAGATGGAGGAAACAACACAAAATGACTACATGCAAAATTGCCACACTGACTGTTCAACCTCCGGAAGGGTTACAGAAGGGAACTCAAATACCTTTTGCACCGAGCACGCAGATGGATATCCGAAATCTCCGCATAGACGAAACCTGGAATAATCACCATCCGAAGGTTAGAAAATTCATTCAAGGAAAACTTGAGAAAACATGAACAGAGTGATAATTGTTTATTTAGACATCATACCCAAATATTACTTAACTTCCGAATTTTCGGCTCGCACAGATTCCTTCCTTTGTTACTTTCCGGCTGGACAAACGCTCAGGGCCAAGGATGTATGGACAACAAATCATTGATGGGTACCCTCGCATCAAACATGGCCCATCATTAGTGATGCGTATCAATTCAAAAGAAACAATTTAAATTAATGCAAGGAAATATTTATACAATATTCTTGAATAATGAAATATAATAAGAAACTATACTAAGTCCCTTTATATATGGAAGGCATATACTATATTAAGCGTAAAAGAGATTAAGTCCTCCTTTTAGACTAGAATACATCTAACTGTGAAGTTTAGTCTTCCTTTCAAACGACACAAACATGTTGAGCATAAAACGACATAAGCATATTTTCCCACGCGGGACATAAGCTACTTGACTATTGAGCTAGTATCAATTTACAGGGGATATATTATTAATTCAAGTTTGATATAGAAAACCCTCGCCACCGGTTTCAATTCGCAAGGATAGAGAAATATGATAAATAACATCTGAGAAATTTTAAGGGGCTTCTGGCTGGTGCTGTAAGCTATCTTAGCATGTTGAGAGTGCAGAGGTCTTTAGTTCAAACATTGACAACCGGTCGAGATCACAACATGGAAAAGATGAATTACACAATGCGTTGAACATTTCACAAAGGACTCTTTTGTGAGACTCTACCCTCTGACGAATAAACAAGAGATCTTTTACTAAAGCCTAATGATGGGTGGTGTATATGATAAGACAACAAAGAGTACGGGGATTGTAAGGTTAATCAAGACTTCATGAATGTATAACCTTTTCCATTATCCAAGAAGTAGACTATCAAAAAAAAAACCTCACGTCGAACGACTCAGTAACTAGAATGATTTCTTTTAATACAGAAGAATTCTAAAGCAACAAACCAGATAACCTTACCTTATTTGTGCGGAGTCCCAATGATAGAGGCCCGCCCAAAAATGTTTGGCTCCAGAACGAGTCCAAAACCTAGGCATTGAGCAGTTACAAAGATGGTTTGGTAACTCGACCTTAATCGCAGGGGAACACACGGAGCCAACGTCAAAAGAAGATTAACGAAAATGGTAGCCCTAGCGTCCATCTACTAGTTTGAGGATGCTTAATGGCAGTCCGTAAGTTTAGTATTGCCGCTAGGGCAAGCTGGCGAGATTTTGGAAGGACACTTTAAACTTGTGATAATCCCGAGGGGCTTCTATCAAAATATTTTAAATTCTCTGGTAGAAGGATCCTTACACCTCCTCGATTGTATCCCAAAGTTGATCCCATCTCAATCCATGGAAAATGGAGTTAGCAAATAGTTCAGTTTACTCATGCTATTTTTTTTGGACTCGTGGTACTCAGAGAAATTTTGTTAAGGAAAGCGAAGTCTCCTTCCAAAAGTTATTTCGAGTGAAATGACAATTATCCCTAAATGGGTGAGGTGAGAACTGGTTCTTACCTACCATCTTCAAGCCTCATATTCACACATACTGAGACAACATTGATAACAAAGAGTGCATTAAGTTCTTTGCCACCTTACCAAAGAAAACGTATTGGCCACTCTAGAATTTTATGGAAGGGTCATTCATAAGACTCATCTCACAGTAGGCCTTGCTGGCGCAGTACTTTTGACAATGGAATTATAGATATAGGTTATTGCTTAACGTTTTATGGCGCAATATGTTTAGTAATAGTTATGTTTATTCATATAGAATTTCTGCATAAATATTTGGTGGTGTAATGTATTTGGCAATAGTTATATATATAAGTTGTTGCATAAATATTTTGTGGTGCAATGATATCTTGACATTAGCCATATATATATATATATATATATATATGGTTGCATAAACACACTGGTATATTTATATGTATAGTTTGCTAAGGGTAGGAGTATAGCATATGTGGATAAAATAGAAAGAAACACTTATAGGATTTGAAGGAGTCAATAATTTCGAGGAAAAAGTAAAGTCATATAATTTCACTTGTAAAATAGCCTTGGTAAGAAATAATGTGGGAGAAAGAAGTGTCTAATCTCCTTGCAGCAAGAATTGAGTTAAGCTTATCTCTAATTGAAAATCTAGGACCACAAAGAATATATATATATTTTTTTTTGGTAATTATAGGTTCATTATAGATATACTTATGTAAACCTATACCAATCAACTTGCACCAAACAACCTATACCAATAACATGAACCATGCATCAACCATGCATCGACCTGTACCTCAACCTGTATCATAAACAAGTGCATCAACCATGCACCAACATATACCAAACAACCTGTAATCAATTTATACCATAAACAAGTTCATCAACCATGCACCAACCCATACCTCAACCTGCAAACCTTCCTTAACTTTAACAACAAGAGACTAGCATTTATCATCAAACTTTACCTTAGTCTCACATGACTAGTTTTGGATTAGTCCAAAACCCTAACTTAAAATAATCATAACTATGTACCTGTAATGGATAAAGATATGAAAATAGTACACAATGTTCTTCAGTGTGTTTTATGAAATTCCTCCATGTGTCACTACTTGTAACCTCTCAGAAAAAGAGTTATAACAAAAATGACATACATTGTTGAATTATGGCTTATTTTAGAGAGCGAACTTGTAGAGCATGCCCCACATAGAATATTTATTGTATGGATATAAAAATTATACACAAAATACTATAGGCTGTATACTAACCAATACATTTGGTCTTACTAAATTTGGATCTTTTATGAAGAAGTTATGACGTTTTTACCCGAAACACCTGTTTTAGACTAGTTTTAGGACTAGCCACAAACCTTTTTTTCCACGGAGTGTAACTCCAAAAATACAATGACCCACAAGATGAAATTTGTACCACAACTACTTGGATAGGTTTCCTCAATGGCCTCCCTATTTCACGATCTGAATCATTCTAGAAAAAACTTTATTGCGAAAATGGTGAGATGAATTGTAAATAACATACCTTAGAAAACATCATCAAAAGAATTTATCCTCCCTTGAATTTCGGCCTTCTTTACTTCACCTTCCCTTTGAAATTCGCCTTATATATCCTTTTTTTACCTCAGTCACCTATAGATATTCAATATGCTCAAGTGTGATCAAAATGAGAGAGCCTTTCCTCTTATTTATACTCTCCAAGTAGCTTCCTTAGAAGCATCTTCTAGGTCACTTTGCCCACATAGACACTTTGTCCACATAGTCACCTATGTCCAACTTAGCCCAATTTTCCACTTTTCCATCTATCCAATAGCCACTTGACCACTTAACCCATTTTCCTCATTTTAGGGTTAACCTTCTTATAACCACTTTCCATAATTAGAAAGTTCTCCATTTACTTTATTATTTAGATAATCCTCCTTGACTTTGCCACTTCACTTTATTATTTAAATAATCCTCTTTGACTTTGTCACTGCTAGCCTCTTTCTCATATACAATCATCAAGTCTTAGTATACCATCTTTGTATATTTTACATACTAGGATATAGTTTTTATCCTAAGTATGTTTCTAGATTGCTATATTGTCTCCTCCTACCTTATCTCCTAATGATGTGTCGATATGAGAACAATTGAGGTGGTTTCATTATTGTATTATATATTTGTATCATTAATATGAATACAATGTTGAGAATTATGGCTTGAGGTCTTTTCTGCCAATTTCTAGTCCTAATATTCTTATTATTTAAATAATCCTCTTTGACTTTGTCACTTTACTTTATTATTTAAATAATCCTCTTTGACTTTGTCACTTCACTTTATTATTTAAATAATCCTCTTTGGCTTTGTCACTTCATTGTATTATTTAAATAATCTCTTCTTTGCAAGAACTTTGACTACTTTTACCTTTTGGGGCTTCTAGACGACTCATGAGGATTCTCCAAATTCACATGGCCGTAACTCTCTAACCGTGAGGAGTTATGTGATGTTCCACATAACACCAGAAATGACATGACATGTTCTATCCATATAGAATAGTATTGCCTGCAAATATATCAAAACTCATACCATTATACATCAAACAAACTTGGGTCCATTACCCAAACCTTTGTGCTACCGTAATTTTCTACCGAACTTTCTTCAAGGGTTGACATCAATGACAACCAACCCAATTAATCAACAATATCCACCTTTGGCATTGATGGAAACACTCTGATGCAATACTGAAATCATATCTGGTATGGTCCCTCTGGAACCATGCCTTCATCTCTGTGACCAATGCTCCCCCTGGAAACATGCCTCTGTCCTCTGCAATTGATAAATCTACCCCCCTTTGTCATCAATGGCAAAGGTATCTTTCCATTCGGGGTTTCTTCCCCTAACTAATTCGTCTGATCTCCCAACTTGAACTGTCCTCTTTATGGTGCTTCCTTGTGTACATCTAAGACATATAAGATAAGTATTCAAAAGAATTCATTTTGGAGTAGAAATAACTTCGAGTCTCTGGTGAAGATACTCAAAGGATTCCCATGGAAGCGGTTTTGTAAAGATGTATGCCACTTGTTATTTTGTGACCACATATTCAACTCTGATGTTTTCTTCTGCAACTTGTTCCCGTAGAAAGGGATACTTGATTGGAATGTGATTCATCTTGGAGTGCATCACCGGGTTCTTTGAGATATTTATGACGCTTTTATTATCACAATAGATTGGAATGGGCTCATCATACTCAACCTATATATCTGTCAGAGTTTCTTTCATCCATAGAACCTATGTACAACATGTTGTTGCTGCAATATACTCTACCTCAGCTGTAGATAAAGATATTAATGATTGTTTCTTTCTTAGCCATGATACTAAACACTCACCCAAGTAGAACGTTGCTCCACTGGTGCTTCGTCGGTCATCAATGCAACCTTCCTAATCTGCATCTGTGTAGGCAATAAGTGATAGGTCCTTTCCTTTTGAATACCATAATCCAAACTCTTATGTTCCTTTGAGATATCTGAAAATCCTCTTCACTGCTAATACATGTGATTATTTTGGTGTTGCTTGAAATCATACCACCTATCCAATTTCCTGCATTACATATGGTTTGGATGTTGTAATGTATAGTAAACTACCAATCATTGACCTTTATTGCCTCTCATCTGTAGACTTTGAATCATCGTCATTGCTCAACTTTCAACTGGTTTGCGTGGGAGTGATAAATGGTTTGTAATCTTCCATTCCGAACCTCTTTAGAATTTCTCTGATATACTTGGTTTGAAAAATAAAAATTCCTTGGTTTCTTTGATGTATCTGAAGACCCAGATAGAAGGATAGTTCTCCTAGTAATGACATTTCAAATTCATTCTGCATGTCCTTTGCAAATTTCTGGCTTAACCCGTCATCAGTACTTCCAAAAATAATATCATCAACATAAACTTTAATTAATAAAATACTATCTTGAGTTACCTTGATGTAGAGGTTGATGTATGCACTTCCTTTTATGAACCCTGCATGTTGTAGATATTTATCCAGTCTAGAGTACCATGCTCTAGGAGCCTATTTTAGACCATACAAGGCCTTCTTTAATTTAAACACATAATCTACATTCTTTGACAAATGAAATCCTTCTGGTTGTTCAATGTAGACTTCTTCTTCAATATCCCCATTCAGAAAAGATGATTTTACATCCATCCGATACACTTAATATTTTTGGAGCATGCATAAGCTAAAAGCAATCTGATTGCTTCCATTTTGGCAATTGGGTCAAATGTCTCTTCAAAGTCGATTCCTTCAACCTGTGCATATCCTTTACATACCAATATAGCTTTGTTCCTTGTAACATGTCCATCTTCATTCAATTTATTCCTGTATACCCACTTTGTGCCGATCACATTCTTATCCTGTGGTATTGGAACCAATTCCCAAGTGTCATTTTTCTCTATTTGATCCAATTCTTCATTCATGGCCTTATTCCAAAATTCATCATTGTTGGCCTCTTCAAAACATGTTGGTTCAATCATAGATGAGAGTGCTAGGTGCGTTTGTTCTAGAAAACAAATTCTTCTTCTAGTCTCAACTTATGCATTCTTGTTTCTGATAATCTGATCTGAAGGATGATTCTTCTGTACTCATCTGCTAGGTGTCTTTGGAGGCACTTGTTGAAATTTCTCTTCTTCTTTTGTCGGATCCTCTTCATCTTCCCCTTATAATTCTTTTTCAACTTCTACTTCTTTTTCGTAAAGATGTTCCATTGATTCATTTTCTTCTTCCTTTAATTCTTCTCTACATGTTTCATCAATTGTTACGTTGATTCTTTCCACAACATTTTTCAATATCAGGTTGTGACACTTGTATGCTTTCCGTGTACTTGAGTAACAAACAATTACTCATTTTTTCACACGAGAGTCAAACTTTCCCATTCTGTCATCTTCTCTTTTGATGTAGCATTTGCTTCCAAAAACTTTGAAGTGCTTCACATTTGCTGGTCTTCCTTTCCATATCTCATACGGAGTTTTGTCAGTGTTGTTTCTGAGAATTACTCTTTTTTGAATGTGAACTGTTGGATGCATTTCATGTTTCCAAAAGATATCTGTCAATTTGGAATCCATTACCATTGTTTGAGCCATTTCATGTACTTTCATGTTCTTTCTTTCAACAACTCCATTATGTTGAGGTGTCCTAGCAACAAAGAATTGGTTTTTTATTCCATGCCTACTGCAGTAGTCCATAAAATCATTTGAAGTGAAATCTCCTCCATTATCATATCTCAAGCATTTGATTTTTGAATCCATTTCATTTTTAACCATTTCCTTGTAGACCTTGAATTTTTCAAAAGATTCTGACTTATTCCTAAGAAAACAAAATGTAGTCATTCTTGTATAATCATCAACCAATAACATAAAGTATTTCTCACTTTTTAAACCCTTTCTTGTAGTTGGTCCAACTAGATCAGTATGCACACTTTCCAGTGGTCTTGTTGTTGAATATTCTTTTGATTTAAACCTGGTCTTTGTTTGTTTTCCTTGTTGACAAGGCTTGCATAAAGTGTTGGTTGGTTTTGTGATCTGGGACATTTCTCTAACTGCTTCCCTTATGCTGAATTTAACAAGGTTATCAAAATGTATGTGACTCATTCTTCTATGCTATAGCCAACTTTCATCTTCCTTTCCTAGGCAACACTTTTCATTTCTAATTTCACTTAATACATATATGTTGTTTGAAGTTCTCGCAACTGTTGCAATCAATTTCCCTGAACCTTTTTTTTTTTTATCTCGCACTTTTGTGAATTGAAAGTAACTTTATGACCTTTGTCACACATTTGACTCACACTTAGAAGATTATGTTTCATATATTCTACTAGTAGAACATTTTCTTTTTTGGTATTCTTGTTCCCAATTCTAACTGTGTCTTTTCCAATGATTTTAGTTGAATCATCATTTCTGAAGGAGACCAATCCATCTCTTTCCTTTATTAATGTAAGAAACCTGTCTCTATCACCTGTCATATGTTTTGAACAACCACTATTAGCATACCAGCCATGTTTCTTCTGCTTAGCTTGTAGAGCGAGTGTGCATTCTTCATTGCTATACAGATTCTACTTTTTTATTCATGTCTGTTTCTGAGGTTCCTGTGTGTGACTGGTGTTGTTCTGTTGTAGTTCTCTAGGAGGGATTTCCATTCTGCAATCCTTGGCCATGTGTCCAAAGTTGTTACATTTGTAGCATTCCATTTTAGTGCTCAAAGATTCAAACCTATTGTAACTTCTTCTTTGTATTTCACTAGGCCTCCCTGGATAACCCTTTTGTGTATAACTTTCAAAGTTGTTCCTTTTGTTAGCTCTGTAATTCACTTCTTTATGTCCAAAATTATTACATGCATAACATAAACCAAAAAATATAGTTTGATGCCAGGGAGTTGAAGATCTTATGAAAGGAGGTACTCTTATGAATCCTTCTTCTTCTTGAGGCCTATTTGTTTTTTTTTTATCGTTGATTCTGAAATATGAATCTTCCAGGTGGAGGAGTGTCCCTGTAATATTCTTTGTAGACGTTCCTATCCCCTTTGATTGTTTCTGCATATCTTTTTGGATATGTTTCTTGTTCTATTTTTTTGGAGCTTGATCCCTTTTTTGTTTGATTCTATCCAATTCCGGACTTATCATGATGAGGTTTATGAGTGTTGATAATGTCATTCAAAACTTTTGAGTTGTTTTGCATATTTTTCTTTTGAAGATTCTTTCTTAATGTGACAATTCCTTCTTCCAATTTTTCAATGATTTTGTCTCTTCCTTCTCACTTTTCTTTGAGTGTTTCTTCAATTCTTTTATCTTCTTCAATTTGAACCTTCAAATTTTTGATCATTTGTCCTAGTTCCTGAGTGCCTTCTTTCTTATCTAGTTCTGCTTGTAGTTTTTTGTTTTTCTTCTTTTCTCTTCTGATAACTTCTATGGAACACACCAATTCTTCTCGGCAGTCAACTTCTTCCTCTTCATATTCTTCTTCAGCCTCTTTATATTCTTCTTCAGAGTCTTATTTATCAGAGTCTTCTACTGCCATGAATAGAACTCTTTCTGTCTCACTATCACTGACTTCATATTCATCCGATGATGAGATGTTTTCTTTGGTGCGTAACCTTTTCTTGAAAACTTTCTCTGTGGCTCTTTTTCCTTTATATGATTGTTTTCTATTTGAGTAACCTTCATCGTTTCTCTTTTTCTTATGAGGACATTTTTTAGCAAAATGAAAAATACCATCACAATTAAAACAAATCAAAGGAAGCTTACCTCTATACCCGTCGTTGGTTCCCTTGTTCAATCTTCTGACAAAGTTGGCCGCTTCTTCATCATCTTCCGATACGTCACTATTGCTGCTATGTTCTTTTTCTTTTTGCTTTCCCTTTTGCTTTGACCTTTTGGATTCTTTGAAGGTGTCTTATTTTATATATGGATTTTCCTGTTCAGTTCTCATTTCATATGTTGTGAATATTCCATGTAGTTCGTCCATGCTTATTGAGTTTAGATCTTCTATTTCTTCTAGTGCTGATATCTTAGGGTCAAATCTCATAGGAAGAGATCTTAGTACATTTTGAACAATTACAAATTATTTGATTTCTTCTCCCAATCCCAATATTTCATTTACTGTTTCATCAACTCGTAAAAAGTAATCTGCAATGTTCTCATATTACTTCATATTTAGTTGTTCGAACTGACCTCTGTAAGTTTGAATATTTTTTGCTTTGACTTTTGAATCTCTTTAGGGGATTTACAATGTGCAACTTTGGTGAATATCGATTCTCCAAGACCATTCAGAAGTGCATTTGTGGTTTTGGAATTATTTTGACCGAGTTTCATTACTTTGTCATTTTTTGGCGGAACTGCTGGTGCTGTGTATCCATCTACAATTGATTGTCAAATTTCAAATCCGTGTGCCTGTATATATGTCTTCATCCTTATGCTCCAAAATGCATACTTCTGTCCATCAAACTGTGGTATTCCATTTTTATACATGTTGTTTCTCTCCATGATCTACCTTTCAATGGTTAAACTAATTTCTGAAGGAACCTGCATTGATACCAATAGTTGGATTACTAAG
>ML789487.1:453451-476602 GCA_009831015.1 Picea engelmannii | reverse complement strand
CATTGCTTTTCACATGATAAAGAGACACAATGGGTCAAGTAGTTTTCCATGAGGGAGAGTGTTGAACAAATGCCTCTTGACTTGTGCCTTGATCACTATCTTAGCTTCTTTAGCTCTATCACAAGCTTCAAACCATGTTTTTGTATGTTACATCATGATGTGTGCTTGAATGTATTCTTTGAGGCCACTGATAAAAAATTATTTACAAAATGAATTGGATAGGTCTTTTGTGAGGATTACCAATTGCTCAAAGGTGGTAATATAGTTCATAATTGTGCGGGTTTGGCATAATGTTTTTAGATGTCCCAAATGGTGAGTCTCATATTCAAAACAAGCATAAAAAAATTGCACAAATTGGGTCTAGGCAATGTATCCTCTATAAGGCTTCTTATAACATTGCTACCACTACCAACATTCAACATCCATATATAAGTGTTATATACTTATTTTCCTCCATAGGGTCTCATGCAGAGAATATGGATGCTATAATATTGAGATAGAATATTCTACCTTAGTTTCAGTTATTTTTGTGGATGGTCTCTATTGAGCTCCATGATGGACCATGACTGGTAGCCACTGATCCTACTCATGAATTGCTCGCTAGTTTCATAATTGCTAGCCCTTGACCACCCCTCTAACCTTCTATATTTTGTGATTTTTGAGGAGGTCGACACAAGGTGAGTTGTTTATCTTACGACATGATTTTGGGAACTCTCAATCCATTCGAGGTTCACTAAGTTCTATATATCTATAAGCACTCCTAGCGTCCTCTACCAATCTATATAATGACTAGTTGCATAACTTCTATCCCCCGACCACCCTTGTAACCTTCTATATTTTGTGATTTTCGAGGAGGTTAGTGCTAGGTGAGTTGTTTATCTTTTCGCATGAGTTTGGGAACTCTCAATCCATTCGAGGTTCACTAAGTTCTATAGATCTAGAATCACTCCTAGCCTCCTCCACCAATCTATATAATGAAGGTAGTCTATGGGAAAGAGGAGGTATAATATTTTATAGGTACATGTTGGTGGATTTTCAAAGGATATTTTCCATCTAGATCATCCTTCAGGTCAGGTTTTCCTTTCTTGACTTAGGTTTGAGGAGGAGAAAGAAAAATGAGCATAAGGAGGAATGTGACATTCATTCGAAGTAAAAGAGCATTGATGTACTTCTCTATTTTCATAATATAGATCTATGGTTTTCCCCCGTCCATATTGTTGCATTCATTTGTAGAAGAAAGATCTTATCTTACCTTGAATGGATCAGATTAGATCCAAATCAGATTTTTGATGTTCATAGTGCTAGAAGGGTAGTATATTGGTAGTTGTTTGTTTCCTTGTGTGCAGGAAGCAAATCACAGGCGCTAGAGTTAGATCTCGGGAGCTGCGTTTGCTAGGACATACAAGGGCAATCATCGATTGAAAATGTATGTTTATCTTCCTTCTTGGTTAAAATGAAATGAATCTATTTATATCTATGGAAAAATACATATAATTCTAGCCCCAATGTTTGTATTGTATTGAGGGTGGATCTAAGGGAGTTCTTGCTTATTCGTAAGCTAGATTTAAATAATATTTGATTCTTCTCTAGTTTAAATCCCCCCCTTTCTTATTAGTTCTCTAAAAATTCTGTGTAGCCTATTATCTTCCCTATCACTCCCTCAGAGAGTAGATATTCCATATTTGTCACATCTGGGCTAGATCTAGGCCTTTTCCCAAAAATATGTAGACAGTGACGTCTCAATAGTTCATACCAGAGCTACTGATCGTGGTTTACATACCTATTGGGCCGTGACCGCCCTTGTAGTTGACTAATTTTGAATTTTTTCTGATTTTCCTTGATTAAATCTAAATTTTTCTTGATCTTCTAAGCTTGTTAAGGATAATATAGCATAGGCCTCTCATCTTTTTAAGTCTCTTTTTTGTTTTTTGAGTTTGAAGTGAATTTGAGGTTTCTTGAATGTTTATTTGGGATTTTTTTCTTGCTTTTGTTTATTTCCTAGTGAGTGTTGATCTGGGTAGTATTCCCAACATATCTTTTCATATCTAGTAGTGTGTTTGTATCTTATTTGCATCTGGGTTTTGGTGTTTACAAGGTGTTGCATTGCGAGATTATTTTTCAAATTTTGGGTTTTCATCTCATAGAGACATTGGAGTGTGCTTCAATGCATCGATACCGATATCCTATATCCCTTTCTTTTCTTTTTTCTAATCTGATATGCATTTTTCATTTTCTTAGATTAAAGAAATTTGCATTTCAAAAAAGCACAGGAAAAAAAAACACACAATTTGCTAGGGTAGAGCTTTTAAGTTTTGCAACAAAAAGTGTATTGGTGTGTTTGGTGTTAAAGGATCTTATTGAGTTCTTTGGATTGTATTTCATGATTGATGATGATTGTGAGGTTGTTTCTTTTTTTATAAAATATACAAATAAAATTTTCCTCCCCTTCCTTAACTAGAATTCATCGAAAGTGAAAAGTTCCATTGATGCATCGAACTTCTCTTTATTTGTATTGGGAGTGAGTCTAAAACATCATCGAATTTTCATATATTCCCTTAAATAATAAAAAAACATAAAAGTAACATATAATCCAAAAATCATTAGACGCTTTTTATTTTTAGAAAACCAACATAGTATAGGTCGATCTTAGGGCCTTGGTGTAGTATTGGAGAGTAAACTCTCCAATCCCATGAAATCAAGCCTAGAAGACATTAAAGAGAGAATAAATCTATTGTCACAATGAGTGTGTTAGGAACACCCTCTAATATAGGATTAAATCATGAGGTTGCATTGGGGCAAGTAGGGTGATATCCCCTCTCTGCTTTTCTTGGTGTTTTCTAGATTTTTTCAAATACTACGTATACATGAGTTTTAGAAGTTCACACACCTCTTTGTGAGGTAGCACTTTCAATTATTCAAGATTATTTTCCTTTCCCATACATGTGTTTGTACCTTTGACTATTTCCCCGGTCACTGATTCTGAGGTGATAACCTTAGTGGCTTGTCTTAGGTATCTATAGAGGTGTTTGTGAGTGGGAATTTCCCATAGTACCTAGAGTAGACATTGAATCCCTCTTTTAGTTCCCCTAGAGGGTGCCCACCTTAACAAAGGGAACTTCCATGAGTCATGGTTGTTCTGTTAGGTTTATATTAACTATTCCTCTCACCTTTGCTGGCCAATATTTTTGGGACCTGAAATCCCCCAGACGTTTTGTTTTCATAGGGCCCCTTGATCCCTTGGTTTGCTTGTTGTTAGCTTATATTTCTTAGGGGTATTTGTTTTGGTTCCAAGTTTATGTTGCCCATAGGTTAATTTTTTGTTTTGGTTATATAACATATTTTATTGAACAAGGTTGAACAATCGTTTTAATGGTACCATCGACAAAAAGGGCGTGCACCTATCATGAAGGTACAACCACCTCTTAAGGTAGGTGATAAGGAATTTAAAGATCATGAAAAAATGTGCGAGGAGAGTGATTTTGTAGAAGTTGATGTGGTTGACAAAATTTCTCCACCTCATTTAAACCTCCTTTGACTGGTAATGACAACCCCTTACTCATCTAGGTTGGGGAATCCTTCAATGAGACCTTTTCTTTGTTTAGTCATCCTCATATCATGTCATGCCCAAGTGTTGCATCTTGTATGGCCAAGCCATCAGGCTCACTGACAAGTGTCCCGGGAGGCACCTTCATGATGTCCTCCCTTCCATTTAGCAATGCCATAGGACCAACACCATATTTATAGTTTCATCAGGTGTATCCATTTGGGGGATGTCGGTTGTGTCTACCTTTCATTCCGTGAGTATACCTAGCATTATCACACCATCCCATCTGTTACAATGCCCACATATGGATCTTCCTCAAGTGGGGGGTGTTGATGCTTGGAAAAATTCCTGGTAGCCATTGTGGATAAATTGATAGATCAAGGCCCAAATTAGGTTTATACTCATTTGGGATGGAAATCCTCACCAGAATGTGGGCTCGATTGCCACTAAAGGGGATTTGAAATCAACCAAAAGTTTATCCAATTATGATTAGGTTTCTACTTCTAAGCTATGATAAAATGAAACTAACTTTAAATGCACTCTAACTATTGTTTCTAATTAAAACTAAGAGCATAAAATGATGATTAAACATGAGAAGAATAATAAATCGTTTAACATTCAAAAATAGTTTTAAAAAAAAGCAATGGTTGAAATGATGATTAGAAATTATATTATTCAAATAAATATTTATTTGAATATTTGATTTCTATATGCTCATATTTAATTAAATATCAATCTCATCAAATTCAATCAAAATGGAATAACCACATTGATTTTTCAAATATTATAACAAAATGCAGAAACAATGGATATAAATGTTCATTCCATTAATAAATCTAAAATAAATATAATAATGGCTTGCAAAATTTGTATTTCGATAGCTTGAATAATAGTACCAAGACAATTAAAACACAATATAGATACTTCCACTAATGTCTTCAAATCCAAATAATTGGCTTTTACAATAGTGTACTTAACCAGTCTCCAGAGTTTCCAACCCCTTATATTTGTCTACATAATTACAATAAATAGAAAATAAAAGATACTAAAATTTAGAATTGTCTCCACTTTTGTTTCAACATATAGGTCAAGATGTCAACTTGAATTGATAATTGATATTAAGGAGAGACATTCTCCTTGCTAGTAGCAACTTTCTTTACTGATCACTTTTCCTCCTTAGTCTTGCACTTGAGTTTTTCATAAGGTAATTTTTTCTAATATTAGTGAAATCGAAGGTGGGTGAGGGATTTATTCATTAAGCTTACACCTGTAAATTCTTTTGGAAATCTCTTCATTTTCTTATTTAGACTTGGACAATAAATTGTCCATAGATTTTGAGCATTCTGTTGGTCGAATAATAAGCTCTTTGACAACATCAACATTCCAAAAAATTAACTGCATGACCTTATCTACCCGTGAGATTATTTGTTGATTCATGTCTGTAATAAAATTATACAGGGAACCGATTGATTGAGAAATTCAACATGAGGCATTTCATAATCTCCGATGATATCTAGAGCTTGATCCCACATATCGAAACAAATTTTACCATTTTCTTTAATCAAATCTTGTGAGAACAAACAATTAATGTGCCAAGAGTCTAATGAATCTTGTATGTGTATTTTCTCTTCCTTAATCCACCTGCAATAATCTTTGGGTAAATTGGTCCTTGTTGCTTCCCATGCCTTTAGACTATCAAATAACCTTTGAGATTCCTTTTTATTTCTCAAGCTGTGTTTGAGACTGTGTAGTAAACTATAGCACTTGTTCATGTTGTTCTTTGATTTCATACAGTTTGGCATAGAATAGTTCTTGCAGAGATGCCAATTTGTTATTTAAATCAATTGCTTCTTTCCTCATGGTTTCTAAATTTTTCATTTTGATTTTCATTTCATTTAATTGAACAACCAAAGTGTCCACTTGGTTCTCATTATTTTTTCTCAATTTCTCCTTCTCCTCAAGAGAAACAACTAATTTTACTGTATGTTCAAACTTGCTATCATCTATTTTAGTTCTTATCTATTCAATGATATCCATAGAAATTTTATTTACTTTTGTACATTGATCCAAATGGGTTTGATGTTCTTCTGACCAAATGGTCTTATGTGACTTCAATTGTTCTTATAGTTGTACTAATATTTTCTTTTCCCTTTATAACTGAGCAGACAGTCTGCTCACTCACCATTTGTTTGCACTAGTAGATGTCCATAGAGAATCAATAAATTCTTCTACAAACTCTCCATCTTTTAGATGTGCAACATCCCAAAGATGCATTGTTTCCTATGTAATCTCCTCATGGTGTTTCGTATTTCTCCTTCTAGTTATTATTTCCACAATGGTCTTTGTTGTATCACAAACGGTGTAACTATCCAATAACAGAACAATATATTGGATTGGTTGAAGACTATCAATGTTAAAAGAATTTGAAACCATTCTTCCTAGAATGGAATTTATATGAGTAGTACCAATGGCATAAATAGTAGGAACAAAAACTAAGTGAATATTTTCAATACCTGTGTTAGTACTAAGCTCTACATTTACCTTAGAGGATTTTGTAGGTGTTTATGATGTTACTTTTTTCAACTCCTCTTCTCACATTTCAATACTTTGTTGATCATATTTTTTCATCTGTGTGTCAGATGTACATACACTAAGTTCCTTCCCTATTTAATTTTTGGATTGCTCATCCTCTTTTTCATCAACATCTATTTCTATAATGCATTGTTTCTCATTATTCCCCTTTAGGAAATCTTTCTTTATTTTAAATTATCAGTCAAATAATTCTTGTATTTTGGGATCATTCATTAGTTCGTCGTTTCCATGAATCACTTCCTAATAATTCTTTTAGATTTGAAAAATATTGTCAAATGGATCGTCTTCATGAATGTATGCCTTGACATTTGTTTACTGAACTATCAATTTTGTTTGACAATTTTTGTTGGGCCATGTTTTTTGAAATTCCCATGGGCTAGCTAAATGTTATCCATTTTCTCCACCTCTATCTCATCATGCTTTGCATTTGAAAAATAAAATATGCCTAATGAAATTGGGAAGGAAAGCCATTGTCTTGTATGACTTCTTCACAAAAAAGACAACAATGGCAACACTAATGGTTTGGTATGCTATCTCTCTAAGAGCGAGTCTGTCTAGAACATATCTAGGTAGAATATAGGGATCCCCTTTGCACCCATACATTCTTATGTAGGAGACTTCCTCATCAATAAACCAATCACTCAATTCCTTAAGAGTTTTAATGGCCTCGAGAGTGAATCTTAGGGCTAGTTGATTTTTCAAAATAAGGTGCAAGGGAATCATAGAATAACTACAGATACCATAGAATATTTTTTTATAGTTACTTCCCACATTTATAAATGTATATGTGGAATGCCTCTTCAAAAGGAAACCAACTATAGGCTCGCAGAGGAAAATGTGTGACCTAACATACAACATAAGTTAAATAATGAGACATAAAGAATCCAGAGTGATACCTTGGAGGTGCTTCTTGAGATTTTTGAACCTTTTGCTTGATGTTATAAGAGAGGATGTGAGCCCAATTAAATACTCATTCTTTAAGAACTTGGTGAATTAGGGAAACCAACTCAATTTAAACTTTGAATTATCATTCTCAACATAAAGGCGACAGAGCATGATGTTTGTGAGCTTGGAAGGATTCCTCAACCATGGAACATGGTAAATTTTATCTCCAATAACTTTGAAGGAATTAGTATCATGCCACCAATTCTTGATTAAATACTCCATTTCTATTTCTTCCCCATCCACTTCCTTCTGAATGAATTTCTTAATATAGTTGTCATCTAGACAAACTGTAGGTGCATCTAGTTTATACATATTGGCAATGTCATCTAGCCTAAAATACCCAATTTGTTAAAGCATTTGAAGGAGATTTTCTAAACAAATACTCTTTTTGTCTCAAAATCTTGGGATTTTTGGAATAAGTATTTGCTTGGGGTTCTACAACGATGATATAGTATCATCTATGACCTTTAGAGAGAACCCTTTTCCCAAGGAAGTGCACCCATTTTTTTAGTTGGGGCTTGGGCATTTTTTTCCAAGGGTTTTTCAAGATCGGTCATGGTGCTCTTAGCTCTACTCACATTTTGTTGAGTCGACATTCTCCCGGGAGGTAGATGTTTTTAGGAGTTGCTTGGATTTTTATTCTTATACTCCAATCTAGAGCTTGGATCTATATTCTAGTTGGATAAATCATGGGACATGTTCCTCTACTCGAGAGATTGTGTGGCACACCTCATCATTCAAATCTGATATTTTCTCCATGCATCACTCCAATTGTTGGAGCCTGTCTCATCATTCAAATATGAATTTATCCAAGCTAAAAGTTCATTTCCAAATATTTTCTTCTACATTTTATTCTACCATGGATGCAATCGAAAGTGATTTTAAAATACTCTCTTTTTTAACTTTTCTGTGAACGTCTCAATGGGGAGAAATCTAATCTTATGCAATTAGATTCTCTTTCTACCTCTAAGAATCAATATTTTGTGGTTCATACCTCCAAAGGTAAACACAAAAATTGATATAATCAAAAGTAAGATTCTTCTCATGCTAGTGAGTCGACCTTTAAGCCTCAACAAAAATAAAGTATTTTCCTCCATCCGTTCGGTGAATCTTCCTCCAAGAAAAGGAAGAAGAAGTCAAGTGAAACATGTATTTTCTATGGTGGGTGAGCATGCCAAATCCAAATGTTGGTTGAAACTTGAAGATTTGAATGAATCCACGAGGCAACCAAAAATTTCAGTTCCCAATCCTTCTTCATCTGGTAAATGGCATGCTTTCTCTGCTCAAGATTTATCTACATATTTAAACAACTGGACACTTTACTCTCGTGCATCACACCACATGACTCATTATCATGAGTTGTTTCCTTCCACATCCAAATGTAGCATTTCATAGATTGCAATTGAAGACTCTACACAACTTGATCTTTTAGGATCAAGAAATGTGTAGTTTGATAATGGGCACATAAATGATTCTCTTCTTGTTCCCAACATCTCTGCAAATCTCTCTATGTATCATATATATCATTTTGGTAATGGGAAAACAATAGAGTTTTCTCCTAATGAAGACTTGATCATAGTTCCTGGTTCTATAGGGTTTCTTCTTTTAATCTTTCCTCTAGTTCCTCTTTCATTACACATGTCGATTCTTTAAGTAGGATTTAGAATGAAAAATTTGGGCATCTAAACTATAGATATTTGTAGCATTTGAACACACAAAATTTGGTGCTCAGTCTTCCTAAAGTTTCTTGTATCGATGGATTTTGTCTAGGTTGTGTCATTGGGAAACAACATCAAGATCATTTTCCTAAAGTTAATGCCTTGCATGCTATGACACCTCTTGAGCTGGTACATAATGATCTCATGTCATTTCTAACTCGTTCATTTTCAGGGGCTAAGTATGCACTCACTAAATTCATTTATGACTTCTCAAGTTTCTCTTTGGTGTACTTTCTTAAGTACAAGAGAGGTATTTGCTACTTTTAGGACCTTCAAGGATTTTTTTGAGAAGCAGTCCTCTCTTTCTATCAAGAAAATAAGCACAAATAATGCGGGGGAGTATGCCAATCAAGAATTCAAGGATTTTTGTAGAGAACAAGGAATTCAATATTAGCACTATGTTCCCTAAACCAATTAGCTAAATGGCATTGCTAAAAGAAAGAACTAAACATTGAAAGAAATGACAAACCACATGATTTAGTCCAAGAACATGACACCTTCTTTCTTTCACGGTTGAAGCAGTAAACTGTGCTAATTACATTTAGAATTACATGCATCATAGGGAAATGTTGCATACGATTCCAAAGGAGGTTTGGAGCCATGTTAAGACCAATGTATCTACTTTTATATTATTTTGCAGTCCAACATGGGCCTTAATTCAATTCGATATGAAACGCACAAAGCTATGGATAAGAAGAGTCAACCATTGATATTGGTTGGTTATTGTGAGTATATGAATGTATATGGGTTATTTGATCCTATTTCTAAAGAAGCATTCTTTCAAAGAGCTACCCATTTTGATGAGGGATTCAACCCCACATCATCTCCTTGTCCACGCTAAGATTCTCATGATGACAATAGTGTAGATCACGATGATAGTTTTTCTTTTGTAGAAGAAGAAGATAATGAACATATAGAAGATGAAAAAAAATTAGAAGAAAATCTACCATCAACAACTACAAAACATGAGTAGCCTAAATAGATACAACTTGATCGAGAACAACATCAAAATCTTAGGAACAAAAGAGGCCTAACATGTATGGCTATGATTTCAACTATTCTACCTCTCAAATTTTAAGGATGAGAATTTATATTAAAATATAGAAACATGGGCTAATTTTACTAGTCCTTAATATGCAAAATGTAAAATGTTTGGCCATAGTTTTGAAAAAATATTCAAATTTCTAAGGATTTTATATAGTTTCTATAAAATTTTGGTGATTTTTAAGGTAAAATAATTTTATTTTATGGAAATTGCCAAGTCCTTTTTAGGAAAAAATAGAATTTAGCGATTTGTTTTTGGGGAAAACCATGAAAAATTATCCCATTGGAAAAATTTAGCCCCAAAAATGATCTATGATCCCTCACCATCTATGGTCGTACATTTTTCTCCTTTTTTCCAAGTTTGTATCTAGATAATGGTACTACCTTTTTCGCCTTTTTTCCAAATTTGTATCTAAGTACCTAAGTGTGTTTTTCATACTTCCCTAAATTGCACTTATAAAGAAAGTATTAGTGTACATAACCATGTGATTAAATTATTTGGTGAACTTCCAAACACCTATTTATTGCAACAGGTCATCTTCCCAACCAATTACATTCAATGTTATCTTCTCTCACTCTATGATATAAATAGAGTAGCTCTTCCTTGTAATTACACAACAGATCTAATAAATCTAAGTATTCTCTCGGTAGATTATAAGGTTTTAAGGTTTTGGTATTTGCAGTTATCTTTTGTTCCTCTAATATTTAGTGAGATTCCATGGCCGTAGCAGCAGGGCGTTTGGCTGCTTCCTTTTCTTCTTCTGTAGTATTGATTACCATTCAAAGTACCACTCCAAATTTCAGGATCACCAGGCAGCCACCTCTATTCGTCGCCCGGAATCTCCTTACACCCCGTAAATCTCACTATCTTTCCAACATCGACGATCAACACGGAACAAGGTATGAGATTCCCAATCTTCTATTTTATCGCAACGACTTGTCGAAGTAAAAGAGTGAAGAGGATCCAGTCAAAGTTGTCAAAGAGGCTTTAGAAAAGCTTCTGGTGCATTACTATCCTTTTCCCGGAAGATTGAGAGATGCAGATAACGGTAAACTCACAGTGGACTGCACTGGCGAAGGTGTTCTTTTCGTGGAAGCGGAGGCCGATATTTCCTTGGAAGAGTTTGGAGATCTGTATCCACCTATTCCTCGTGGAGATGACTTTATCAATAACGTTCCCGGATCGGAAGACATTACAGACTCTCCAATACTTCCTATTCAGGTTTGTACTCCTCAATGTTGCTGGTACGTGGTAGATCAGTTCTTTGTAAACATATTCTCCACTAGATATCATAATATTTGTTTATGGAAATTCCCTCATATTTGTTTATTTAAAACAACATTTTGTGCTAAATTCGGCAGTAGACGGTACACCATCTGTAGACTAATCTTATAGAATTTTGCTACCGTACGAATTTCCAGGTAATATTATAGAATTTTTCTACCGTATGAATTTCCAGATAACGCCTACTGTGGAATTTCCCCACCACGAATATGACCAACCGACGCCAGATGAATATAAACAATTAACGACTCATCAGGATGAAATGATCTTAATTCTTTCCTCTTTGGGTTAAGAGAAATTGAGGCCTTAAAACGACAGGTAGAAGGCAACAAGTGTACCACATTCCAAGCGGTATCCGCGTGCTTGTGGCAATCTAGAACGAAGGCTCTGAATCTTCCTTCCCACCAAGATTTGAGATACCTGTTGGATCGGGACCGCCCTTGTAGTTGACTATTTTTTAAGTTTTTCTGATTTTCCTGGATCAAATCCAAAATTTGCTTGTTCTTCTAAGCATTTTCTAAGCTCGTTAAGGATACAATAACATACACTACTACATATATGGGCGGATTATTCCACGAAAAGTTTCCAAGCTTCCACTAGTTTCATCTTTTTTTTAAAGAGGGTGGGATTTTTGTCGATATTGCCACGAAAGTTCGTCTCAATATTCACGATTTTTTTTTTAAAATCTAGTCGGGATTTTCGTTGCTATAACGACGAACTTGAGTGGCAATATCGACGAAGATTTTGCCTATCTCACTAGTCGGTGTTAACGGCTAGTTGACTATTTGATTTATATATACGTGACTTTAAGAGACTTTGTGACACAATTTCTATAGTTGCGACACTGTTCTTGGCTTTTGTTTGAGCTGTTTATTTTTTCAGTCACCCACCGGTTGAACAAATCCAATTCTAGATCTACATAGCTCGGATTTTGAACTTGCAATGTTAGTATGCTATTTTTTATTGATTTACTAAATTTTTGTTCAAATGTCCAAATTTCAGTTAGCTTGTTTTTTCCTTGATAATATATTATAATCTCTGTAGTACAATATTTCATGTCTTTGGTTTTTGGTTCTAATTAGCTAATTAGTATATTTTATGGAAAAGGGTATGTGGATTCCATAATATTCTAGGTTTATGGAATCCACATACCCCTTTCCCTTCAATTGTAGCTATAATCTCTCTGTCTTTTCATTGATAAATATATGGGATTGCTCTTGAAACTCAACCCTGATTGGTGAATGATAGTAATTGATTGTCATTTTCTTCTCTCTTTTATTTTTAAGACCTAACAAGAAAACACCAACAAAGCTTGATTGAAGCTTTGATACCACTTGTTACATCCCTAGTACCCAAAAGGGATCACACTTGCATAAATTGAAAATAATATAACAGTGACAATAATGGTTGGGATATTGGCACACCTAATGGTTGGCTAGCATTTACTAATTCAATTAAATGAAGGAAGAAATCTCCATGAATAAAATATTGAAGTTGATTGTTACATTGATAAATTATAAGTTATGGTATATATAAGATAGGTAGGAATCTCATGTTTATAACAACAAGAGTAATAGCTGCAATATATTGTAACATTTCCCTCTTTCGCATATATATTAAGAGAAATATTAATAACATTTCCCTCTTTCGAATAAATTCTTTGCTTTCCTCAACATATTGTAATAAATAATGGGTAGGTTGGCATTAGTGACAAGATAGTCTGTTGATATATATTACATATAAATATTAATGTACAAGAGATCATCCATTATTTAAGCATGCAAAACAAAACCCAAGACTAAATATTGTGGTTGATATGATCGGGTCTGTACATTTTGCAAAACAATGTACGAGAATTTTCATTATTTAAGCATGCAAAACAAAACCTGAGGCTAAACGTTGTGGTTGACATGATCAGGTGTGTACATCTGGATGGTGGAGAAAGTGAAGTAATCAACTCATTAAGAGATGAAACAAAGTCTCAAATCCAAAGTGTATTCTTACATTAAAAAAAAAAAAAATTAAAAAAAAAACAAATAATTTAATTTTTTTAGTTTTGTGGTTAATTGTCACCTCCAACCAGGGGAAATTAGTCACTTAAGAGTTTTTTACCTTTGAATATTTAAAAAAAAAAATTATTTTTATTTATATATAAAATTTTCATTAATAAATATTTATTGAAAAACATTATAAAACATTGTTAAAAGTTTTGTAAATTTACAAAAGTCAAAATGATTTTGACTTGCAATCGATTGCTATATTCCTTGCTTTAGCAGGGGCTAATAAGATCCATAAACACTAACCCTAAACTTATGTTAGGTTTATATGTCGTTATTATATAAAGAAAACATTTGTACACATATGACCTTATTATAAAGATGTTATCTATGTCATTATGATGTTGATCCTCTACACATATGATCACCTTATCATAAAGATGTAGGTCACTATAAATAAACATTTCATAATCGAAAGGAGTAGCTAAAATATAAAAAAATGACAACTTAATGTTTGGTATGGTGTAGGTAAGACAATTACTTGTAAGGACAAAGATTTGTCACAATGAACAAAAATGACAGGAAGCTTGCTCGATTAAGAGTGGCATTAGAGGCAAGGAGCGATGGAAAATTTTATTTCCATTTCTATGATTGCAGAGGTTTGCAAAATAAAAGACTTTTAATAACAACAACCCAAAGACATTGTAGGGAGAAGGGGCACGCCGAAGGGGGTTATGAATATTGTCCCTTGGTAAGAGGATTCAATATTTAATGTTTTCTCTGTAATAATCAACATGCCATGAATTTTAGTAATATTTCTTATTGAGATTTTTATATTTTCTATACACACTAACTTTTCTATGTTGTTTTTAAATATATAGACGATGCCCCCAAAGTGTCGTCCTCCAGAGAGTTATTTGCCAAGTACTAGCAGAAATACTACTTTACAGGGAGATGAACTTCGAGATCAGAATATTGAAGCTACTGATCAAGTTATTAATGATGATATGGATGGAGATAACGTTAGTGATTCAAATTAGGAAGATGAGATACCTAGATTGATCCAAGACACATTTGCTCCAATGGATGAGGACAACTAGGATGATAGTCATGATGTTGATCCTCTACTCGAGAAGTCACGTCAACCTCTTTATGAAGGCTCAACAACAAATCTTGTATCTGCTATATTGTTGTTGGTGAACATGAAGGTTTCAAATGGTTTATTAAACACATGTCTCACACAGATACTAAGGTATTTAATTTTTTAATTATTTATGCCTCCATGTTCACAAATACTTAAAAGGTTCAATTTTTTCCTATATTGTTTTCTAATTTGTAAATTAGTATATTGGATGATATATTGATGATTAATATTCTTTACATTGACTTATTGTTTAGAATTATGTAGATTGTTAGGTGATGTTCTATTACTGACATCAAATATTTTGCCATGCACATATCGAGAAATATCCATGATTATGAAAGAAATTGGAATGGACTATCAAGCTATTGATGCATGTCCTAATGATCACATCATATATTATGGACAATATGGATTAGAAAATGAATGCCCACAATGTCAAATAAGTAGATATCGAACCGAAAAAGCGTCAAAGAAGGTGCCTCACAAAGTTCTTCGTTATATTCCGATAATTCCATGCTTCCAATGGTTGTTCAGGTGCCAAAGTATAGCACAGTTTATGGATTTCCATGCAAAGAACATAAGTCTAGACGATGTTCTTCGAATGCCTACAGATTGTTCTGCATTGAACTACATCAAAGAAAAGTGGCCAATTTTTAAAGAAGAACCTTGTAATGTTAGACTTTCATTGGTAGTTGATGCTGTCAATCCATTTGGAGAGCTTTGTTTTACGTACTCAGTGTGGCTTGTTTTTGTTATAAACAATAACCTTACTCCTTGGATGTTGATCAAGAGAGAGCATACAATGTTGGCAATGATTGTTCGAGGTATTTAATTATCTTTTATTTGCTTTTAAGTATGACAAAATATTTCATTTCTTTGTTTCGTGCATGGTAATTATTTATTTTATATATCATGAAATCTAGATAAGTATAATTAATCATGCAGTATGTTGAACTAATTAGATAGGTACCAGGTTAAAGATATGAACGCATATATTGAGCCTCTCATCGATGCATTGTTGAATTTATGGGTTGGCATCACTATGTATGACATCTCTATACCAATAGGGCAAAAACAATTTTAATTCCATGGAATACTGTCATGGACAATTCATGATGCTCTCGGGTTAAAACATTTTTGTGGTATATTGTTACTTTATTTTGTGATTTAATATTATATATATTTATTGAAAAATCATGCATTATTTTAAATTGTAACTCTAATTTGATGCTACATTTATTCATATATCTTGTAGGTCTTCAAACAAAGGGTAAATTTACATGCCCAATTTGTGTCCGAAGATAAAATATCATCGTTCAAGGAGTTTAGCAAAGGAAGTGTTTGATGAGTATAGGCACTTTCTGCCTAAGAGCCATAGTTATTGAACTACAGACAAAGCAAAGTTCAATGGTAAAGAAGAAAACAAAAAAAAAAGCATGAAAAATGACACCTCACCTATGGAAGTTGCAATATATTAGAAATCGTCAAGGTACGCAAATTATTTATGTATGACCTATTATATAAATCTTTGGTTAATTTCATTAGTATTAATTTCCTTTTGTCCCATTAATTAGTGTTAATTTCAATTTGTTGATATTTCATGAATGTCATTAAGGCACGAATGGGCTTCCACGAGGAATGAAAAGTTACCCGATGCAATTCAGTAGATTGTCATACTACGAGCACCTACAAATAGCTCATTTGTTTGATACAATGCATATTGGGAAGAACATAACATAATTGTTATGGTGAATATTAGATGGAAGGACTGACAAAGAGAGAATTGGAAAGATTTGCTGTGACATCCGATAAGCTAATTACGCCTTTCAAAGTGTTATTATTAATTCTAATGGCGATGGCCATGAACAAAATACTAGTCTTCCTTGGTTATTGATGGAGCACCAAAGCAATATTGTAAAAGAGGTCATTCGAAAAATTAGGTTTCTGATGGGGTTTTCGTCGAACATACAAAATATATGAACTAAAAAAGGTGAATTTGGCGGGGTTAAAACACATGACTGACATACATTCATTAAAGTAATTAGTAGGTTATAATATATTTCCTTATTGGTACGCATTTTTTGGAAACAAATATTAATTATTTGTTTTTTGTTACAGTATGTTCTACCTTTATCTCTCCCAGACGACTTTGACAACAATATAAAACAAATTATTAATGTACTTGGCAAATACATTAGGTAAGTATTGTTTTATAAGGAAAATGTACTTCTTATGTGATTTGTATTGGAAATTATTGACATATTATCTTTTATCTGCAAATTTATGTATGCCTTGATATTATTTTATTGCATCGACATTTGTAGGTGGCTATCATCAAAAGAAATCCATAAAGAAGATATAAGGTATTGGAAGAGAGAAATACCCCGACTAATGTGTCAAATGCAATAGTATCTACCTCCAACGTTTTTCAATGCACAAGAACACTACCTCATACACCAAGTTGAGGAGATTGAATTATGTGGACTAGTACACACAAGGTCGATGTGGATGGTGGAGAGGTAGTTGAAGTCACCGAAGGCTTTTGTTAGACAAAGAGAACGTCTGGAGGGTTCTATGGTTGAGGGATATATGGTATATCAATGCATGGTGTATATTAGTCAATATCTACCTAAATTAGCAGAAAATATGAATGTGCCTTGCATTTGGCATCTCGACTCCATCAACAAATTTGAAGGGAGGTCCTATTGGGGAAAGGTAAAATGAGGACTGTGAAAGGTAATTATTAGATGTTGATGTAGATTTAATATGTTACACATTTATTAAATTATTAATTTATTAACAATAACTAATTAATGATATTAAATTGTTATGCTATCATATAGTTTCTCGAGAGTGGGATGCTTTACATTTATACATTGCAAATAACCTTAATTGGATGGAGCATTGGATAGAATATACTGAAGAATACTTCAGTAGGTTATCATGGGAAGGGGAGAGTAAGATGATTAAAACAACGCATCATCATTGAGATCAATTTCCTGATCTTACATCAAGGAAAGTATATTGAGCCTTTGGTTTAAAAGATAAATAGGCAAATTAAATTTGTTACCCACATTTTCCTAGTTTTTTCCCAATTTTTCAATGTATTTGGTTTGTTTAATTATTGAAATATATATTTAGTAAGTCTTATATGAGGATTATTAATTTGCAATTTATTTTTTACTTGTTGTCCATGTTGTAGTTGACACATCACAAGGCTATGTGGTGTAATGGTCGTAAATTTCGTATCAAAATGTTGGATGATAAGATGAAAACCTCGGATTGTGGGATAACTATAGTGTTTAAGGTCACCAACATTTTCTCTAGAAGTGACAGAAATCCAGAAGAAACTGAGAATAGGTACTGTGGCCATTTGGAGGATATAATTGAGTGTGATTTTAATTCCTTTAAAATAGTTTTGTTTGAGGTTAAATGGTACAGGCTACGGATGCATGAACGTGATCCTGAAAGAACTGTTATTGAGCATGATAATGAATTTACCATGGTTAATACAAGGGAATTTGAACTGGGTACAGAGCCTTATGTTCTTCCAAGTCAATCTGAGCAAGTATTTTACTCAGAGGTACCTAGTAAAGCAGGTTGGTCATACGTTCTTAGATATGATCCAAGAGGAAGACAAGTAAAGTACAATCATGTATCTGAGTATGAAGATAATAAAGAGGAAGAAGATCATGATTATGAATATCAGGAGCATTTGGCTCATGTAGTCAATGTGTTAGACAAATAAGTTGAAGAAGTTGATCATCCAAATGTAGAAGATGACGATCTCATTGACGATATCGATAACTATAGTAGCGAAAATGACATTGATGATAATGTTGATATGAATGAGCCTTTCACCAATATCGATTTTGAACCAGATCTTGACACAAATGTTGAGTTGGATGAAGAAGAAAATGATTGATATTTAATTGTTGAAAAGAAGAGGTATGTGTTTATATCTTTTATATGATCTTTATATGTTTTTATTTTGTATAATATATTATATGATACATGTTATTTATAATTTCAAATTAGGTAATATGGGGAAATTGAGAGTGATGTGAAGGGGGGGGCGGGGGGGGCATAATTAGAGCTTCCACCTTCATGTGGTTTCCCCTGTTTAGTAGAGAATGAACTATTCTTGAAACCAAGAGGAGCTCTACGCGACTGCACCTAATCATACCAACGATGTAGTTATGTCAATCATCAATTCATCATTTTCATTCTCCAAGTATCTTATACAAATTTTACAAGGAAATTGTACTAGGACTAGACACGGGCAACATTGACCTGTGAATGGGGCCAACATTGAAATTTTTTCAAATTGTTTCTGAATGCATTGAAATTTGACATGGATAGACCATTCACATGGATTAACGATATGGCAGGGTTTTTTGACTCAAATTTGACTCACACGCCCACTTTCTTCGATAATCAATTCATCATCTAAACCCTAAACCCTAGTCTTAGTCGTCGCCCTTCATAAATGTTGTCACCCAATGATCATTATATCAGAAGGTTGGAGGCATGTGGTCATTGGGATCATGAGGCTTTATAACCCCACAGTAAAAAGAGACATTAATAGATCAACTTTGACTAGATTGAAAGGTGCGTGCAATTGAAAATATTGCCACGAAATGGGGCCAACCTTGAAATTTTTTCAGTTTGTGCTTGTATGCACCAAAACTTGACATGGTTATAGTAGATGCATACTTTGAAACTATGGGAGGGTTTCAAGACTCAAATACAACCCACATGAAGAATTCTACAATCAAACAATATTAATGAATTACTAGGACAAGACACATGGAAGAAGACTCAAATGCTAGGACAAGACACATGGAAGAAGACCTTATGAGTTAATCTTCTCAACACTCCCTCTTAACGAGGAAGGGATTATTCACCAACCCCATCTGATCTATGAACTTCTCAAACTTTTGTCTGCTTAGTGCCTTGGTAAATATGTCTGTCATGTGATCATGAGTCTCAACATATTGAAGCCTCATGACCCCCTTCTGCATACAATCTCGTAGGAAGTGATAACATATGTCTATATGCTTGCTTATACGATCATGAAACACATGATTATCAGAGATCTTGATGCCACTATGATTACCACAATGTATCATCGTAGCCTCCAACTCCACACCAAACAATACAAAGAACAACTTCCTCAACCATAATGCCTCACACGATGCCATGTATTCTACCTCAACATAGCTTAATACCATGATTTATGCTTCCTTCTAAACTAGTAAATAATTCCCGATCCAATGTCGAAGAAAAAACCTGAAGTGCTCTTCCTGCCCTTAGTACATCCTACCCAATCAACATTTGTGAAATTGTACTAGGACTAGACACAGGCAACAGTGACTTGTGAATGGGGACAACGTTGAAATTTTTTCAAACTGTTTCTAAATGCATTAAAATTTTACATGGATAGACTATTCACATGGATAACAATATGGGAGGGTTTTTGGACTCAAATTTGACTCACACGCCCACTTTATTCCATCATCAATTCATCATCTAAACCCTAAACCTTAGTCTTAGTCATCACCCTTCATAAATGTTGTAACCCAACGATCATTATATTAGAATATTGGAGGCATGTGGTCATTGGGATCATGAGGCTTTATAACCCCATAGTAACAAGAGACATTAATAGATCAAATTTGACTAGATTGAAAGGTGCGTGCAATTGAAAACATTTCCACGAAATGGGGCCAATGTTGAAATTTTTTCAGTTTGTGCTTGTATGCACCAAAACTTGACATGGTTATAGTAGATGCATTCCTTGAAACTATGGGATGGTTTTGAGACTCAAATATGACCCACATGAAGAATTCTACAATCAAACAATATTAATGAATTACTAAGACAAGACACATGGAAGAAGACTCAAATGCTAGGACAAGACACATGAAAGAAGAACTTCTGAGTTACTCTTCTTAACACTCCCTCTTAATGAGGAAGGGATTCTTCACCAACCCCATCTTATCTATGAACTTCTCAAACTTTTGTCTGCTCAGTGCCTTGGTAAATATATCTACCATATGATCATCAGTCTCAACGTATTGAAGCCTGATGACCCCCGTCTACACACAATATCGTAGGAAGTGATAACATATGTCTATATGCTTTCTTATAAGATCATGAAAAACATGATTTGCAGAGAGCTTGATGCCACTATGATTATCACAATGTATCATCGTAGCCTCCAACTCCACACCGAACAATACAAAGAACAACTTCCTCAACCATAATGCCTCACATGTTGCCATGTACTCTACCTCAACATAGCTTAATACCATGATTTATGCTTCCTTCTGAACTAGGAAATAATTCCCCATCCAATGTCGAAGAAAAAACCTGAAATGCTCTTCCTTCCCTCAATACATCCTTCCCAATCAACATCTGTGAAATTGTACTAGGACTAGACACGGGCAATAGTGATCTGTGAATTGTACTCCATTGTAACTCTCATGTACCAAAGCACTTGCTTCACAGTTATCCAATGCACTCTCCGAGGGTCCACCATGAACTGACTTAGGGATTTGACTGCAAAGCTAATATCTGACCTAGTGTTGACTAGATACATGAGTGAACCAATCAACTGATGATAGATAGTGGGCCGGTCAAATGTCTCTGAACTAGACACATTAATATTCCAACCTTCAATCCTCATTTTCTTGTTGTTATAAAGATCATTTAATTTCAAAAAGAAAATTTAATTAGTTAGAGAAAGGAACACCTCTTGTTTCTAGTATTTGACTTCTTTCTTTTAGCCTTTCCTTTTGGAATCATTTAGCCATCTTAATCTTAGTCCATAGCTAGGTTGAAATATAATTTTGTTTGATTATTTGAATTTAATAATTCTCATTTCTAATTAGGAGGTTCATTCTGATAAGGAACAATTTCCTTTTGCTTAAGTATTTGGCTTCATTTGAACTAGTATTTCAATTCAAATTCTCTTTAATTACAAACATTTCTATTTAAAGTACATTTCCTTATGAATTTTGTTACACCACAAGTATACACACTTCTCTCAATAATTAAATGCTTGGTTCATGACCCCAATCTCAGTCTAAAATCAACAATCTAACTTAACTCATTAAATCCCCAATTGAGGCCAAAAGAGCTTTGTAGTTAAGCTAGTGTTGCAGGGATATGAATCCAAATAATTCATCACAACCATTTACATTTGAAACATAGTGGTTAACCAATTAGGGAGATTAAAACCCTTTCTATAGGATATGATCAAGACCTATTTAGCAAAAAACACACTCTTTGGAGTGGATAATGCCAAGGTTGGGACCAGAGGTTTGATTGAGACTCCTATCTCTTTAAATAATGAATATTCTATGACCATTTGATTTCATATTGAAGGAAAGGTAACATGTTTCATGCATCTATGAAGAGGTATCTTAGTGGCCATTCTATTAGGATTATATCGAGGTGCCTCTTGTATGAGGGAGGACACCTAAGACGTATTTCTATGGGCCTCGAGATTTCATCACCCTTTATCTCCTAGTTATAACAACCTCATTTGTACCTTCACTCATCACCATAGTGGATTTCATCACTTCTCATGGTAGGTGTTTGGAAATCTCTCATCCTTCTCTTTATTCTCTTTTCTCAGAGGGCCCCTAATGATTTAGATGGAAGAGTTTGGAAGAGTTATAGTCTAGGCCTATTTGAGTGCTTTTAGTTTATCTTTTGTCTAGAGTCTTGTTTATTTTATAAAATAAAATATTAATTAATACATTTACATTATGATTCAAACACACTTGAGACCACTTGTTGCACCACCTAAGAATGTAGTATCTTGGTTTGATAACTTCTTTTCTTCTATGGGTTTGCTCGAGATTCTAGTTCTTTGATAGATTAATTACACCATTTAAAGAGCTATTATCACCTAGGAAATGTTCCCCTCTCAAGGGAAACTACTTCCAAAACACCCTCTTAGGGGTGCATTCATGATGATTTGATGAACTCTCTTGCTTATTTCTTCTGATTCAAACTTGATATTCTAGTTTTACCATCAGATATTAGATCATCCAACCTTACATGACCACATGAGATATTTCAAATGTCTATACCATGGTATATTAGCTCCTATGCTTTACACCTCATGGGTATACTATGTCCAAGGAGGGTTATAGTGATCGATATTTTATCATATAATATGGATTCATTGTGTTCAAAGTCATAATTATTAGGCGGTGATTTCATCAAGGATCAAATGGATCAATGATCAAATTCTATTAGGGGGTTAGTGTGTTCAAAGTAATAATGTATTAAGGGTTCAATGTATGAGAGGGTTATTTTGTTTGATATAATAATGTCTTAAGGGGTTAATGCATTTATAAGGGACTAGTGTGTTTGGGATTATAGTTTCTTAGGGGGTATACTATATGTCATGGAGATTGGGGGGTATACTATATGTCCAAGGAGGGTTATAGTGATCGATATTTTATACCATGACATGATACTTTAATGCCAAATATATTGTTGACCATAACTGGCATATTAATTAACCTCATACTTTTCTAAATGCAACATAATAATAATTTGAAATAAATAAAAAGAGTGAATTAAGAGATCAAGGGTTATAGGGGTTAAGAGTCATAGTGTATTAGAAGGGTCAATCTATTATGATGTTACTATGTTCAGAACCATAATGTATTCAACTTTTAGTGTGTTTGAGGTCACACTATGTTCACTGGGGGCAATTGTTTTAGGAGTCATAGGGATCAGAGGGTATACCTGCATGTTCAAGTTGATATTGATTGGGGGTTATAGAGTAGTTCCTAGAATCCCTTCTTCCCCTCATCACCAAGGATGTATCCATGACTATAACTCGGGGGCTATGAGTT
>ML789487.1:419987-432157 GCA_009831015.1 Picea engelmannii | reverse complement strand
AATATATAATATATGAGAATATTACAATATTACAATTGTATACCATATTACAATGTAATATGGTAATACCATTTCTCATGTAATTTTTTTTTTTAAAACTTAAAAGACATCGTCGCAATATCAATGATAGTTCGTGAGAAACAAATTTGTTGTCGCAAGTTGCCACGGATTTTCGTCGCAAGTTGCTACGGTTTTTCGTCGCACATGCAACATCTGCGTCGTAAGTTTTTGTCTTTGCATAACATTTCGTCACAATTGGGACAAATTTTTCATGGATTTTTTTCCTCTATTACAATAGATTTTCATCACAAGTTGCCATGTTTTTTTGTTGCAAATACAACATCTGCGTCGTAAGTTTTTGGCTTGGCATTAATTTCATCGTAATTGCCACGGTTGTTCATTGTAATTGCGACGAAGTTTCATCATAATTGTGGCGATGCATAGGGTTAACCCATCTTGATGATGACACATGGAGAGCTGATTTCGTCGATGTTTCCATGCACACCTGGATCGTGGATATAGTGACGAAATTATACCGACGAAAAAAAGTCTCGTCTTTCGTGGAAATTGCGACGGATAAGTGTCACAATATCAATGAAAACCCGTTGCAAATTTGGTCATATGTACTAGTGATAGGCCTCTCATCTATTTAAGTCTCTCCTTTGTTGTTTGAGTTTGAAGTGAATTTGAGATTTCTTGAATGTTTATTTGGGATTGTTTTCTTTCTTTTGTTTGTTTCAGGTAGTGAGTGTTGATATGGGCAATATTCCCAACATATCTTTTCATATCTGGTAGTTTCTTCTTTGCATCTGGTTTTTGGTGTTTAAAAGGTGTTGCATTGCCAGATTATTTTTCAAATTTTGGGTTTTGATCTCATAGAGACATTGGAGTGTGTTTTGATGCATAGCTATCGATATCCTATAGCCCTTGATTTGTTGTTTTCTAATATGATATGCATTTTTCATTATAGCCCTTGATTTATTGTTTTCTAGTCTAATATGCATTTTTCATTTTCTTAGATTAAAGAAATCTGCATTTCAAAAAAGCACACCAAAAAAAACACACAATTTGCTAGGGTAGAGCTTTTAAGTTTTGCAACAAAAAGTGTATTGGTGTGTTTGGTGTTAAAGGATCTTATTGAGTTGTTTGGATTGTATTTCATGATTGATTATGATTGTGAGGTTGTTTCTTTTTTATAAAATATACAAATAATTTTTTCCTCTCCTTAGCTAGAATTCATGGAAAGTGAAACATTGCATTGATGCATCAAACTTGTGTTTAGTTGTATTGGGAGTGAGTATTAAACATCATCTAAGTTTCATATGGTCCCTTAACTAGTAAAAAACCATAAAAGGAACATATAATCCCAAAATCATTAGACTCTTTTTTATTTTTAGAAAACCAACATAATGTAGGATCTTAGGGCCTTGGTGGATGCTTTCTATTTTTAGAAAACCAACATAGTGTAGGATCTTAGGGCCTTCGTGTAGGATTGGAGAGTAAACTTTCTAATCCCATGAAATCAAGCCTAGCAGATATTAAAGAGAATAAATCCATTATCACAACGAGTGTGTTAGAAATCTCCTCTAGCATAGCATTAAATCATGAGGTTGCATTGGGGCAAGTAGGATGATATCCTCTCTTTGTTGTTCTTGGTGTTTTCTAGATTGCTTCGACTACTACGTGTACATGGGTTTCAGAAGTTCACAGACCTCTTTGTGAGGTAGCACTTTCAAGGATTCAAGATATGGCAGTGGAAATCCTGGGCATCAAACTTCTTGGAATTGAAGACACTCTTTAGATTAAAATAAAATTTTAAAAATCTCTATGCCATGGGTTTTTGTCTTTCTATGTCGGTTTAATTCTTTGACTTGCTATGCCATGGAATTTAATGTTGAGCGATAAAATGTATAATTCTATGAGTGGTGACATGTATAATGTCCATAATGGTCAAACTACAATTGCATTCCTCCAAAGCAAACAAAAGTGACCACTGACATGACACCATAAAAAACATACTGCAATCATCAAATCAGTTTTTGTAATCATACAAAGTTTACTGATTTGATCCAAAATTTGATTGTGGCCAGTGTTGGACCACTGGTTACAATAGTGACGTTCAAAGAAATTTGATTTGAGAGAAATTCAATGGTTACAATAGTGACGTTGAGAAAAATTTGATTTGAGAGCGCTTCGTATTCCACAACTGTGAAGCAATTCACTTTTCTATAAGATGCTCTGCACCCTAAGAAGACCATATATATATTTTTTAAAACTTAGGTTAGAAAATGAAATTTCATTGAAAAAATTGTAAACATTTGTAAAAACATAAATTAAAAAATGAAAAAGCATTGGTTTGAAAAAATGGAAAAAAATGTACACATTTGTAAAAACATAAATTAAAAAATGAAAAAAAATTGGTTTGAAAAAATGGAAAAAAATGTACACATTTGTGAAAACATAAATTAAAAAATGAAAAAGCATTGGTTTGAAAAAATGGCTCCTTGCAACGTGATCCAACCAAGGGACTAATAAATCATGAACAATAGGTAATTGATTTCTATTACAGATGAAATAGCACGTTAGTAGTACCTTTCATTGTGTTTTCTGTCATTTCACCAATGTCCTTTTGCTTACAAGTACAAAAAACCTTTTAAAATACATTTTAGCTAGCTAGACCAGTTAAAATACATTTTGTTTACGAGTATAGAAGACTAGTGAAAATACATTTTATCCAAAATGTACAGGAATTTTCCCTAGAGGTACTTGGCTTCTTGCGGGAATCAAGGCCATGCGGTATGGTTGGGTATTTCTTTTAAGAACAGGTGTTAGGTAATGCTAAATTATTTTCTTTTCAATCTCTCCAAATATCTCGACCATTCTTGTTAATTACCGACTTTTGAAAATAAAAACTGAGTGGAGCAAAGAGTCGCATCCACAAGAAATGTTTGTCAAGACAACCTTGAAATTCACACTGCAAAGTGCATTGACATCCAGGATAAAAAATAATGGAACAAATTACATCATCTTTGACATGGCCAAGTTTTTGGAATGAATTTTGCGGTATATTACAAAATTATCTATTTTGGTGCAGATCATTTTGGGGAAAAATGCAGTTGGATTTTGGATCAACAGTGGTAAGGGGAGTTAGAAAGTGGACAAACCTAATCCATCTAGGATTAGTGGGTTAGGGTTTTGGTCATTGTTGTAATAGGTAATCAACCCATTTTTATAATATAAATATGCATTGTGAAATCTGAGGAGATCTAGTTAGTGAGAGTTAATTGCTAAGTACTATTACTCAGATATAATCTTACAGTCAATTTTTGAGAGAGAGACATGCATTGTAATCAGGGGCAAGGTCGCAAGTTGTGGAGCTTAGTGTGATATTCTCAGCCTTAGTAGTAATGCACACAACAATATAATCAAATGTGCACTATCAACTTGATGAAAAATAATAAAAGAGCCATGACAACTAGAGCTTTATAGATGTAGCCCCGAGGGTGAACCACAGTAAATTTGTGTCTTTGTGTGCAATGTTTGCCTTATCTCTTGAGATTATTAGTTATGATGAATGAATGAATTTGTTATGTAGTAGAATTCATCATCAATAAACCAATCATCCAATTCCTTAAGAGTGTTAATGGCCTCCTAAGTGAATCTCGGGGCTGGTTGATTTTCCAAAATAAGGTGCACGAGAATCATGAAATAAGTACAGTTATCATAGAATATTTTTTAAAGTTAATTTTCACATTTAGAACAATATATGTGGACCCCCTCTTCAGAAGGCGACCAATTATATGCTAGCAGAGGTAAATGTGTGACTGTACAAACGTTAAATAACCAAATATAAAGAATCCAGAGAAATACCCTGGAGGTACTTCTTGATATTTTTGAACCTCTTTCTTGATGTTAACTAGAGGACATGAGCCCAATTAAACACTTCTTATTTAAGAAATGTTGAATCAGGGGAACCCAACTCAATTTAAACTTAGAATCATCCTTCTCACCATAAAGGTGACAAAGCATGATGTCTCTCATCTTGGAAGGTTTCGTCAACAGTGGAACATGGTAAATTTTATATCCAATAACTTTGAAGGAATTGGGATCATGCCACCAATTCCTGATTAAATCCCTCCATTTGTATTTTTTCCCCTCCACTTCCTTTTGAATCATTTTCTTAATAAAATTGTCATCTAGAAAAATTGTAGGTGCATCTAATTTCTACATATTGGCAATGTCATCTAGCCTAAAAGACCCAATTTGTGAAAGCATTTGATGGAGATTTTCTAACTAAATAGTCTTTTTGTCTCCAAAGCTTGGGATTTTTGGAATAAGGATTTGCTTGGGATTATACAATGATGATATAGTATCATCTATGACCTTTACAAAGAACCCTTTTCCCAAGGAAGTGCACCCATTTTTTCAGTGGGGGCTTGGGCATTTTTTGCAAGGTTTTTTCAAGATTGGTCATGGTGTTGTGATATCTACTCACATTTTGTCGATTTGGCATTCTTTCGAGAGGTAGGTTCTTTAGGAGTTTCTTGTATTTCTATTCTTACACTCCAATCCAGAGCTTGGATTTATATTCTACTTGGAGAGATCATGGGACATGTGTCTCCACTTCTTTTTGACTGGATATCTTGATAAAACTGTCATCTAGAAAAGTTTTATGTGCATCTAGTTTCTACATATGGTCAATGTCATCTGGCCTAAAAGACCCAATTTGTGAAAGCATTTGAAGGACATTTTCTAACTAAATAGTATTTTTGTCTCCAAAGCTTAGGATTTTTGGAATAAGGACTTGCTTGGGGTTTTACAATGGTGATACAATATCATCTATGACCTTTAGAGAGAACCCTTTTCCCAAGGAAGTGCATATTTTTTTTCAGTGAAGGCCTGGCCTTTTTTTTCCAAGGTTTTTTCAAGATTGGTCATGGTGCTCTGAGCTATACTCACATTTTGTTGAGTTGGCATTCTCTGGGGAGGTAGGTTTTTGAGGAGTTGCTTGGATTTCTATTCCTATACTCCAATCCAGAGCTTGGATCTATATTCTAGTTGGAGAGATCATGGGACATGTGCCTCTACTCCAGATATTGTGGGGCATACCTCAACATTCAAATATGAGATTACCTCCAAGAATCACTCCAGTTATTGGCATGGAGCCTCTCTTTGACAAAGTAGATTTCAAATTAGTTTGATATTCCATTTCCTAAAATTATTTTCAGCAAAAGTTAAAATCCTATTTGATTGGAACATGAATATCACTAGCTCTATATTGTTGGCATTGTTTGAGTTATATTGAAACATATTTGGTATCACAAATCTGGCATTTTGTTTTTCTCTATGGATAAATGGAAGAATCAAGGATTGTTTAGCTCCTAACTTCCCATAATCATCACCAACTCTATATTGTTGGATTTGGAAAATTTTAGCACAGACTCAACCAATGTTTACCAAGGAAATTGAGATGTTTTCCTATCAAAACAAACTTGATGAAGCCATGAGTCTCATTGGATTTTATGTTTCAGATATAGTTTTTTGTTTCACATTGTTGAATGTAAAGCCCCAAAATAAAGTTGGGTAAATTTGGATTCTTTATTTGGTAAATTCAATGAATTTCGAGCCCTACAATTAGAAGTAGAGATTTCATCACATGTATCTATTGAACATGCATTCGTTGACAATTATCTTTCCAAATTTGAGGTACTGGTGGATAATCATGTGGCAAAACCAAATTGAATGAAGAGTGCATTTTCTTGATTTTATCCAAGCTAAAAGTTCCTTTCCAGGTATTTTCTTGTACATTTTATTCTACTATGGATGCAGTGGAAAGTGATTTTAAAATACCCTATTTTGAACTTTTATGTGAGCATATTACTAGGGAACAATCTAAGCTTATGCAATTAGATGTTTTTTTCTAGCTCTAAGAATCAAGCTTCAGTGGCTCATACCTCCAAAGGTAGGAAAAAAATTGATATAATCAAAAGTAATATTATTCTCACGCTTGTGATTCTACCTCCAAGCCTCATCAGAAAACATAATATTTTCCTCCATTGTCCAAGTAGGGTGAGTCTTCCTCCAAGACAAGGAAGAAGAAGTCAAGTGAAACATGTATTTTCTATGGCGAGCGAGTAGGCCAAATCCAAATGTTGGTTAAAACTTGAAACTTTGAATGAAGCCATGAGGAAACCCAAAATTTTAGTGCCCCAACCTTCTTCATGTGGTAAATTACATGCTTTATCTTCTCAACATTTATATGAATCTTTAAGCAATCGGATACTTGATTCTAGTCCATCACACCACATGACTCATTCTCATGAGTTGTTTCCTTCCACATCCGAAAGTAGAATTTCATAGATTGTAGTTGGAGACTCTACACAGGTTGATCTTTTAGGATCAGGAACTATGCAATTTGATGATGGGCACATCAATGATGTTCTTCTTGTTCCTGGCATCTCTAGAAATCTCTATATGTATCGGATTTGTCATTCTGGTAATGGGAAAACAATAGAGTTTTCTCCTAATGATGTTGTCATTTGAGAGCTATAGAATCTAGACATTGTTGTTTATTTTGGAAGAGTTGATCATAGTTCGTGGTTGTATAGGTTTTCTTCTTTTGATATTTCCTCTAGTTCCTCTTTCATTATACATGTTGATTCTTTGAGTAGGATTTTGCATGAAATATTTGGACATATAAACTATAGATATTTGTAGTATTTGAACACACAAAATTTGGTGCTTGGTCTTCCTAAAGTTTCTTGTACTGATGGATTTTTTCTAGGTTGTGTCCTTGGGACGGTAAGATCATTTTCCTAAAGGAAAGGCCTTGCTAGGACACCTCTTGGGTTGGTACATAATGATCTCATGTCATTTCAGGGGCTAAGTATGCACTTACTAAATTTATTGATGACTTCTCAAGTTGCTCTTGTGTACTTTCTTAAGTACAAGAGTGAGGTATTTTCTACTTTTATGACCTTCAAGGATTTTGTTGAGAAGAAATCCTCTCTTTCTATCAAGAAACTAAGCAAAGATAATGTGGGGGAGCATGTAAATCAAGCATTCAAGGATTTTTGTAGAGAACAAGGAATTCAATATTAACACTATGGTCCCTAAACCCATCAACTAAATGGCATTGCTAAAAGAAAGAACTCAACAGTGAAAAAAATGACATGATTCAGTCCAAAAACATGGAACCTTCTTTCTTTCATGGTTGAAGCAGTAAATTGTGCCAATTACATTTAGAATTAGATGTCTCACAAGGTAGTGTTGCATATAACTCCAAAGGAAGCATATAACTCCAAAGAAATCTTGGAGCCATGTTAATACCAATGTCTCTACTTTTAGATTATTTTGTAATCCTACCACTAATATTTATTGGTTATTATGAGGATATACAGATTATTTGATCATATTTCTAAAGAAATATTCTTTAAAAAACCACCCATTTTGATGAGGACTTCAACCCAACAACATCTCGTTGTCCACCATCAGATTCTCATGATGACAATAGTGTAGATCATGCTGACGGTTTTTCTTTTGTATAAGAAGATAATGAACATATTGAAGTTGAATAGTTTTGTGGTTTTATTAAATATTTAAATCATTTTGTTTTATTACAGAGGTAGCAGTGGACTTCTCGAGCATCAAACTTCTTGGAATTGAAAACCCTCTTCAATATTATCGGAGATTGGTTAAAATAAAAATTAAAAAAATCTCTATAGCATGAGTTTATGTCCTGCATGTCAACGTCGGTTTAATGATTGCATTTAATGTTGAGCGATCATATGTATAATCGTATGAGTGATGACATGTATAATGTCCATAATGGTTGAACAACAATGGCATTCCTTCAAGAATGTCCATAAGAATCATCGAATTAATAATACTAGCACAGCCACTCAAAACTGTGGCTGATTAACGCCGAAAGGCGCTAATAGAAAATTAAAGGTATCTGATGTAAATATAACTCTCATACATCTGATTATAACTCGATTATAACTCGCTGTGAGTTATGCGTTTGGAAAACGCCAAAGACTGATGTAGATGCGTCAAAGATATCTACAGCTGATACCTTAGTCAGCATATTTGTAAATAGTCGTACAGTTGATACCTTTGACAACATATTTACAGCGAGTTACTGTAAGCCACTATTAAATCCGTGGCTAAAATGAAACGCACAGATAGGTGAGGAAAGACAGAAAATCAAATGCACGGGCAGTCAGAAAATCAAACGCTTGGACAGTTGAGTAAATCTAAATGGTAATCTGAAAGGTTAATCATTTAAACGTGGAAATCATATAGTGCTGCAGTAATTTCTTAATATGATTAGGTAAATGTTAAAAAGTAAACAGGTTAACGGATGCATTCAGAAATACAAGGAAGTTATGAAAAGTAAATCACATTCATTTATTTGAGAGGACGACTAAGAATATGCCAGCATCTTCAATTGTTAACCATCAGATTAGAATTTTAGATTAAAAGGTGATTAATTGTGCTCATTGTCAATAGATATACGCCTTTCGGCGTAATTACATGCCATAAGTTTTGGTCTACATGTTACATGCCATAAGAATCATCCAATTAATAAGTTTAAACTTTTTAAGTTTTCGTTGTAGTAACTAATTTTATTCATAGTTATTGATACCTTTAAACGTTGCTATAAATATATTGTAACAACTAATTTTATTCATTGCTTATTCAGAAATATATAAAAAACTAAAATTTATTAATAATAAAACTCAGTTCATTTAGAGTTTCTTCAACTAGCTGAAACTCTTTTACAATTCTCTAAATTTAAAACTCTCTAAAAATAATTAATATTTCAAAAATAGTTCCCCATAGACGATGTACAAGGTGTATCAATGCAACATTTTTCCATTGATTTTAGTAGATTCCATGAGCAATGTGTTTCAATGTCAATTGTTTTCTACTTCATTTTATTCATGTTATTTTCTTTGCTTAATTGTTTTCTTATGCAATGTAATGTGCTTGTGATATTATTTAGGTACAATTAAGATTATATTGTATTAGTTTAAATTCATTTTATTAAGTATGAAGAATGACCAAGTTTAAACTTTTTTAAATTGTGAACTTTAAATAAATATTTATGTTTAAAAAATCGATTTTTATGGGAATTTGATAAATTTAGCCTTTTAATATGGATTTAAAATGATTTAATTATTATCATATATTTTGTATTTAAAATTTTCATTTTCTTTCATTTTAATTTATGAAAAATGAAAACTTATTTATAAGTTAGTGGTGAAGCTTATTTATTTTTTCTTAAATTTAATACTTATACATTTTTAAATTGAATTAGATAAATGAAGATTTGTCTCTGAGAAAATTGATTATCAGTTCACCATTATTATTATGTTTGCAGTACATAATATAGTTCGCCGTTATTATTATATTTGCAGTACATAGTATTTGATATGAGGTTGACTATATTGAATTTGTGATTTTGAAAGTTAAAACAAAACTTTAATGGCAGTGTACTAATCAATTAAATCAACATTTGACTATAAATTGATTCAACCATTCAAAACTTTAATGGCAATGTACTGATCAACTAAACCAACACTTCATTATAAATTGATTCAATTATTAATCATAAATTTAAAAATCTTTATATTTTTAAAAATATTTAAATTATTAGATCAATTAAACTTCTTCAAATTTATATATTTTTAAAAAATATTTAAATTATTCGATCAATTAAACTTCTTATTACAAAGGAGGTGGCAGTGGAATTCTTGGGCATCGATCAATTAATTGAACTTCTTAGTGCAGAGGTGACAATGGACTTCTTGGGCATCAGACTTCTTGTAATTGAAGATGCTCTTTAATATTATTGAAGATAGATTAAAATAAAATTAAAAAAATCTCTATGGCATGGTTTTCCATCTTGTTATGCCAACGTCAGTTTAATTCTTTGACCTATTGTGCCATGGCATTCAATGCTATGCTATGTCAACGTCGGTTTAATTCTTTGACATGTTGTTCCATGGCATATAATGGTGAGCGATAACATATAGGAGTAGGGTAACTCGGGAGCAATCTTCCCTCCCGAGTGTCCTTACTCTGACATGTCCTCCAACGTCGGTGGTTCCTCTGTAGATGAAGGGCACCTTTTCTAGATGTCCTCTTCTTCCCGAATTTTGACCATTGGTTTTCCATCCTCCCCTCTTTTCGACGTAGTCACCACTATCGTCGTTTGTTCATAGACGATGTCTTCGTTAACAACAATGTCGTTGTTTGCGGATGGTTCATTAATCGAGGGATAGATGACTTGGAAAGGAAGTTGAAATCATGAATGCGATGGGATGGTATGCGTTTGAGTTTCAAATTCAAATTTTAAACGTTCGACTCCATTGCCTCTAGTTTGTTCCCGACCCTATTTGGAAAACACAATTTAGAAAAGGAACCCGGTGTTGAATTATTGAGAGGGGGGGTGAATCAGTAATAGCGTAATTATAATCATTTTTCTTCAAATGTTATATCAATGTAGAATTATTATCCAATAATGAGCAGTAAGAAATAAACAATCACACACATACACAGTACACCAATGTTTTATGTGGAAACCCAAATCGGGAGAAAACCACAGAATGATTTTTCTTATATGTCTTGAAGAATTACATTCAATGGAAGCACCAACTTCCTTTTTTTTCTAGCTGCAACTGGAAGGAGGCTCTAACCCCCTAGTTTCTCAAGCTACAACCTGAGGGAAGCTCCAACTCCCCAATTGTCTGGTTACCAGCAGAAGGAGGCTACAACCCCCAATGTTCTTTGTCTACAACAGAAAGGTGGCTACAACCACCTGTCATTGCCCCGTCCTGCCAACCTGAAGTAGAAGTAGAATGATGGAACCACTGTCACACTATCACTGTGAGATATACCATTTTAAACCTGTACCAATAAATCTGAACCATGCATCAACCATGCATCAACCTGTACCTCAATCTGTAATCAACCTGTACCATAAACAAGTGCATCAACCATGCATCAACCTATACCTCAATCTGTAATCAACCTGTACCATAAACAAGTGGATCAACCATTTACCAACCTGTAATCAACCTGTACCATAAACAAGTGCATCCAACCATGTACCAAGTATGTACCAATCATGTTTCAACTACTCATCAACTATGAGTCATCAATATGTACCAACATCATCAACTATACACCTCATGTATGTGCGCCAACTCATCAACTACTTGTCTCAACCTTGTACTCAACACGTACCACAACCAAAAGACCTCATCAATTTCATCATTCAAATATGATTTGTAGCTCTGTAATAGACCTAGTGTATATTATCACATTCCTGCAAACCTTCCTTAACTTTCAAAACAAAATACTAACATTTTCATCAAACTTTTTTTAGTCTCACATGCCTAGTTTTGGATTAGTCAACAACCCTAACTTGAAGTAATCATAAATTTGAACCTGTAATGTATAAAGATCTGAAACTAATACACAATTTGATTCAGTGTGTTTTATGCAATTCCTCCAATTTTCACTACTTGGAACCTTTCAGAAAAGGAGTTATAGCAAAAATGACATACATTGTTGAATTATGTCTTATTCTAGAGAGCGACCTTGTAGAGCATGCCCTGCACAAAATATTTGATGAATTGATCTAAAACTATTACATGGCATACTACGGACTGTACCCTAACTAACACATTTGGTCTCACTGAATTTGGATCTATTATGAAGAAGTTATGATGTTTTTACCCGAAACACCTGATTTTGACTAGTTTCAGGACTGGCCACAAACCCTATTTTCCACGGAGTGTAACTCCCAAAATACAACGACCAACAAGATGAAGTTTTTACCACATATACTTGGATATGTTTTCTCACTTCCATAGAAATTTCATGGTCTGAATCATTACAAACAAAAAGTTATAGCGAAATGGTGAGATGACCTGTAAATAACATACCTTAGAAAGCACCATCAAAAGAATTTATCCTTCCTTGCATTTCGGCCTTCTTTTCTTCAACTTCACTCAGAATTCTAGTTTAGATATACTTGGTTTGCTCAGACACATATAGATATTCAATATGCTCAAGTGTGATTCAAATGAGAGAACATTGCCTCTTATTTATACTCTCCAAGTAGCTTCCTTAAAAACATCTTCTAGGTCACTTGGCCC
>ML789487.1:382662-394770 GCA_009831015.1 Picea engelmannii | reverse complement strand
AACCTGGGGTCTCCAACTTCTCATGGCCATAACTCTCTAACCGTGAGGAATTATGTGACATTCCACATACCACCGGAAATGACATGACAAGCACTATCCATATAGGATATTTTCCCCGAAAAGTTCACTTTCCTTCATCTCATTATTCCACAATTAAGCATGGGTTCTCTTACTCCACAAAGCATCTTCCTGTGAGGGATTTCACCATAAGGGGACCACTTTGGAGTTCATCCATATTTACTTATCAACCATGAAAAAACAATAATGAGTCATATTTACATCAAAAAATATTGGGTCCATCACCCAAACCTTTGTGCTACAGGGCTTTCTTTAAGGGTTGACATCAATGACAACCAACCTTAATCAACACCTGGGACAACAACAGGTTGATTGGAAGGAAGTTTGTCGCAGAAGAGTTCTGACAGCTTTCGGAGGGAGACACAACGTTCTCGTCTTCTGGTTCTAGTTCGAAAGTAGAATGAGGTAATGATGAACAAGAGATTCAGGCAGAGAAGGGTTCAACATTTTGGGATTTGATACTTCTTTCAAAAGACAACACAGTGTTATCATCCTCTAGTTCCAGTTCGGAAGTGAAATGTGGAAATAACAAATAAGAGAATTGGGAGGAGAAGGGTTCGACATTTTGGAATTTGATACTGCTTGAAAGTATGGAGAGTGGCAAGTCTCCAAATTTAAAGGATTTTCCTCCCTTGGATGAGTACCTGGAGTACTTTGGGGTTCACTTGTAGCTCACAGAAGGCAGGGGCAGGGTAATTTTTAAATTATTTAGGGCTGCAGGTGATACCCTAGAGTACTTTGGGGTTGACTACTACCAGTAGTTCACGGAAGGTAGGGGCAGTGCAAGTTTTGAATTTTTTTAGGCTGCAGGGGATTGTGCCATGAAACTTATAGTATTAAGTTTTATTCAAAATTTACGAGATGGGTGGTTTGATCCACCTTTCAACCACCACTTGAAAACGAAGGCCACATACTCATGATTATTTGTACATAATAAAACAAAATTATCCATTTTCAATTACATTGTCGGAGTTTGATTAGGGGTATTCAAATTATTGTTTATAATGTGATAAAGTTTTTTTTCATCAAATCCATTTATATTGATCATTTAAATAGAATTAAATAGATGAAATCTTCATTTTAAACTTTGTGTGAATTCTCTAAATGTTTTAGGTTAAGTACGTTGTAGTAGAGCATTTTGAATGAATTTTACATAGTGATTTCAATAAATTTCTTTTGAAAGCTACGAACCTCCATCGACACAAATGAGGCTAAAGAGGCCTTTATGGGACTCAAATATTGGTTTATGGCACATTTTTAAACACATTAGACTTTATGGATTTGAAGATAAACCACTCTAATTACCAAAGCAAGATGAAAATTTGACTTTTTTATAGACAAATTATTCTCATTCATTATAGATTGGTCAATAAAGAGAATAACATTTGTTTTCAACGTTTCCTTTACAATTGGTAGAGTAATTCACAAAGCATTTTAATAATTTCAATTTCAATTTTTTTCATGATAAGGATATGAAGGAAAAATATAGAAACCCTTCATATTATGAGTGGGTTGTTCATAAAAGGAGAGGTTGGATGCTTCACTTATGCTATTGACCATGTTTGACTATCCTAGTCGGTGAGCTTCTTCCATAGAATCATCTTTAACATTTATAGAAACAACATGGTAGATTCCATTGACCATGTAAGATGAGGGAGGAGGCATGTTAGCACTAACACAATTACTTATGTCCTCTGGTTTTTAATCCACCTGGGAACCCAAATGTTGCATTGATTCCTCCAACTTGAATTGTTTTTGTTGCTATTCACGTATATGTATACCTTCTCTTCTACCATGGCTCTATATTTTTCTTTATGTTTTATTAACCATCTCTCATACTAGTGGTCCTCCCAATGCTTTCGTCTCAATGCCATAGTGTTAGCAACATCCTAGACCTCTTTTATCTTTTATTCACATCTCTTTATCCCCTTTTTCACCAACTCTAGGTCGCAATTGTGGTAGTGAACCATTATACTCCTTAATTCGAGGCAAGATTGCACTGGTTTAAATTGTGGTTTTCACCAATTTTAAAATGATCCATATAGATGGATTCCCCCCCCGAAAATTTTTGTCTCACCATAAAAAAAGTGAGAAAATAAGAAATTTGTCTGAAAATGTTCCTCCTCTTTTCCTTTTATGAATGACCCACTCATAATATGCACGGTTTCTATAAGTTTATTTCATATCCTTGTCATGATGAAAATGTAATATCCCCAAAAGTAAATTATTATTAAAGTCTGTATGCACTTATAAATTTATTTCCGTTTTTGGCAAATTCGAATTTGGAAAATTATTTCCATTTATGGCAATTTCGAATTTGGAATTTGGCTAATTGTAATTAATTATTGTGACTGTTGGGCAAAGATTTTATTTGCCCAACCAACTCTTTGACTATGACACTTGTAAGAGACAAATGTTTTTATATTAATTGTTGAGGGACAAATGGAACAACCAGGTTCAAATCAGTTGACCATGACTCCATGAGTGGGCAACAGGCTTGAACTACCTCAGGGATGAATTTTACAAGTGGAAAATGAGGAATTTGGCCATTGGAAGCCCCTGAAAATCATGGATTTGTAAATCTGCAAAAATTCCCAAAGGGGAAAAAGACCAAGGCACAAGATGCTTTTTACATATAGAGCATATGGGAGGAGGCAAGACGCTGCCTCGTATGATGGGAAAATGATATCACTTGTTTTTATGAGCATTGTTTCTCGGTGTGAGGCAAGGAGAATTTATGATCTAAAAGAGGACTATAGCAAAAGAGGATCTTTGGGGTTCGTCCTCATGGATTCATGGTCAGGATAGGGGGTGAACAGAGCAAGCAGATTGGTTGCTATGTTCTATGGTTGAGAGGAACTTGGTTGTTCCATTTGTTGTTCCAGCACCTTGTTTAGATATGTTCATCTAGTCACTTCTTGGTTGAATGTTCTGTTGATTAATAGTTGGTAGAATATATTTACTTGATTCTGGATTAATGTTTTGTTGATTAATAGTTGATAGAATACATATATTTATTTTGGTAGAAGGTTTGTGAGATAAATTGTTGGTAGAATGAAATGGATTTAGAATAAGCCCTTACAATTTAGTTTTATTTAACTAATAAATTGAAAAAAGCTAATGTGAAGCCAGTTGCAATATAGTTGAATCATGTGTGTGTGTGTGTGTGTGTGTGTGTGTGTGTGTGTATCGCAACATAAATAAAGGTACAGAATTGTATAAACAAATAACACATCAAGTTTTTAATTGACTTTGTATAACTGAAATTCAAGTAATTTCCACTGAATTTGACGATAGTAATGGATCAGATAGTTACAATCCCCTTTTCATTTTCAAAATAACCCAGAAGTGAATTTTCAGTGATATGTATTCATAACCATACTACCTATTACAAAGTCAAACAAAAATGAATCTTCAAATTTTTCATAACACATGCGATCATAACCATTAAATAGTCAAATTGTATTCAATCGAGGTTTTCCCCCTTTGTCTTTTATTTGAAGAATTGAAGATACAAGTAACCAGCTATCTATAGGAGCCTGGTATAAAACTACCCCGATAATAATATCCTAAGGTGGAACCTGTATCACTTTAAACAAATAACTGGGTGGTTATTTCATTTTAATGTCGTAAGTTGGAACTTGAATACCTTTTGAGTGAGGGGACCTCATCAATCCACATCCTCAGAGTGATTTAGTCCTGCACGCGAAATGTCGAGAATATCAGTAAACAAAATTATGAAACAATTCAATGAAATTTAAAGATAGAGTAATGTTCAGGACAAATGTATGAAATTAAACATTACATATTTAATACACAAGTAAATACTTAGCTTGAGGTTGGCATGGGGTGTTTCTTTCTCCATTAGCAGTGCTCAACGAGCAGACCATAGCCCGAAGGAGAGGAGTGGGCTTTGAAACAACTGATGGGTACCCTCGCAATGGAAATAGGGGTCCCATCATTAGTCTTGTAACCAAATAGAATAACAAATTGCTCAGAATGTATCAAACGATTAAAAAATTATTAAACATGCAACATATATAGCATAACTGGAACTTTAAAGAACGCACAGTATAAACCATGATCTACAGATTTTCCCGATTCGGATCATAGATAGGGTTATGATATTGTTCTAATAATTAACTAAACCTACAACTTGAAGATAAATAAAACGAAATCTTGGACAGGGTTCTTGATAATTAAAATTTCTTTCCCTTTACACGAATAAAGTGAAATTTAACGAATAAATACCTAAATTCCAGAACATAAAGTAAGGGTAAATCTTTTGATATAGTTAAGACTCTGGAATGATTATACACAGTGGGAGCCTTAAAATTGTATCTATTCCTATACAAATACGAGCAAGGTAAATAGAGTTAATGTCATTAAAGCCTTACATAAACGGTAGGGGAATCATTATCGCAACTACAAGAACTGGTTCACAACTTCTCAACTTTTAATTCGAGAATGAAAAAAATTCCACAGTAAGCTGGAGGCAAGAGCCGATAGCTCGAAGAATTAGTACTAAATCAAAAAGGAGTATTAAAAATACAAACCATACCTACAGAGAATGCAATAAGTGAACAATCAATTAAAAGTGTGAGTTTAAACAACAAGAATTGAGGCCCTGGTCTTGACAGAAAACCCTCATGAATGGAAAAACTGATTATGACAGAATACACAGATAAAATTTGGTACAATTACTCTACAAGAAGTCTTTGTTGAATTTTTGGGTCACTACAAGAGGGTTTAACCACAGGAGTTGCAGTGATAGGTATGACGTGAGCGACTCCACCAAAATACAAGTATAATCATTAAAGATGAAACTGAGGATAAATGCGGTTGAAAAAACCCTAACAAAACCTTACTGGACTATTCCTGAATCCAGAAATTGAACTGCCCGTGTAAAATGCTTACCAGTTTAAGAAAAACCTTGAGTAACGAGTAGTTACCATCATGGGAGAGGTAAAATTCATAAACCACCACAAGTTAGAGATTACGTATTATATCTAGATCTTGGATAGAATTACTACAGAGAGATGAGTTTAGCGAAAGGAAGATCCCTAACAAGAAAATCATAAAGAAGTTGTTACAGGCACAGATCTAACATACAACTGACCTTCCATATTATTTTTTCTACATTTAAATTCAAGCGTTAGAGTTTTGAGAACTTACCTGGTAATGGAGGAAACTGGACAGACGTGTAACGTTTTTATTTCCTTACGTAGAGCATGAACCCCCTCGTCGTCGGTAGAGATACACAGAGCGATGTTACAGAGGCTAAAACATACGTTTTTCACGAAAATGCATAAGATCCAAAGGAGAAATGGGGCTTAATTACCCACGTGCCCATCGTATCACAGAGTAATGGCAATTGGAAGCCTCGGGTCTTTGGGTCATGTGATTGTAGGCACCTCACGCATCTACTTTGGTCACAATGACCTAGGACCAGTGTCATGCAGGAAACCTCATAACTCCCAATGAGATAATTCAATGTAGTTTCGGACAAGTATTAACTGTGCATTGAACCAATTCCACTAACACTGTTAGTGCTAATCCTTGTCATGAAATCAAATGTCTTCCAGGATGGACAATAATCTTTAGGGTGGTGACTTGTTGTGCCAGGTAAGTTTCTAACCCCAACATTAATATATGTTTTCTGGTGACCCTATCATTGTTCAATTGGTGTGTGTAAAACCCACTAACTACTGTATTGAAAACCCTGACAAGAAAACCGATGAGAACGTCCACTATTGTGACAATTAGGATGCACGTTCAGTTAGGGTATGGTCATTGTAAGGAGACCATATGCGACCAAGGGTAAACCCTTCAGGTAAGACACACGACAATGCGCTCTTATAAAATCAAACAAAATATGTGTTACCTTGGACAACTTTAGATATAATAACCTTATGATAATGGCTTTGCATCTAATAGCAATATTTTGATAGTTCTTGTTATATAGAATTATAAGGGGTTATAATAAAGAGAAGATGGATTGTATGGCATTTTCATAATGAAGTCTGAACTACCCCTTCAGTTAGACGTGAGGAAGACAGTACCAAGACTTGTTTGAAAGTGGAACTCTAGTGAAATGCTTTGGTGGGTTCCTTAATAAAAGTAAGAACTTTGTGGGCTAGATTTACTATAGACCTTATGGACATGACCTATTCACAGTGTTATGAAGAGGCCACACTTAAACTTGTTTTGACAAATCTTCACACATGTTTGAGTAATAATAATAAGAACGAGTTCATGGAAAGGGTATTCACCTTATTTCATTCACTGATAAAGTACATGACGTACTCCGACAGTAATGTTTTAGTTGTAAACAGATCAAGTATAACAGAGTAATGGAGTTTTAATGCACCTAGAAAAAAAAAATTAGTTGGTAATTTTGGGGTACATTACATATGGTATTAGAGAAAAGGTTACAACACTTGGACCTTAAACAAGACCAAAAATGTTTGTTTAGTGTATTTATTTTGTTTAATGGAAAAACTAACAAAAACCTTACTGTTACAAACATAAAAACTTTATTTTTGTTGTGATAATGGAAACACAGAATCAAGAGGAGATCATACTTGAGGAGAATCCCGGGCAAGGACCTCCTAGAGAGCCTGGGAAGAAAAGTAAAGGAAGTTTCGCCACATAGGTTCTAGAAACCATGAGAAACCTTATTATGGAACTGCAAGTTTTTAAGGTAGACAATGAGAAACTGAAAAAGGTAGAACAAGAACAACAAGAAATAAATGAAGTACTTTTGTGTAGCATAGTAACAAAGAAGAGCCCAAAAGACAATAACGAGGAAGAAGAGGTCAACAAAAGAGCCTCCAAAAATTTTGGTCCTGAAGAAGAAAAAGAGGACGGCTCTTCCAAAGACACACCGTCAGCGGAAGATAAAACAACCATAGGAAGAAAGAGGAAAAGGTGGACCACCTAGAGTGAGAGTTTAATAAAATCAAACCATCCACCTTTGATGGGGAATCCAGGACAGGAGATGACCATTCCATCTATTTCTCCTTTAGGCCCTTGGCCAACTTCAGGTCTTGCCACCATATACTTTATTTTTCTTTCAGGTTATAGATGGCCATTTTGACCTCCATGTTGCTGGAATAATTGTAGATATGGAAATAATTTAAGAAACAATATTTATCAAAAAGTTACTATGAAATAAAGACCAAAGATTTTTATGAACTATGACTTGTTCAAATGACTATGGATGACTAGATAAACAAATTCCTGGAATTATTAAGGTTCCTGCCTTATATCCGGAAAGACAAAGTAAAAATCCAGCGGTTCCTAAGCTGCTTACCACAATCCCATAAGGACATAATTGAGTTTGAAAACCCCAAGACCCTAAGAGAAGTTTTCAGAAAGGCCTGAATGTGTTATGATCAATATAAACAACAGTTTGAACTTCCCAAGGCTTGGGAAGACAATAAACAAGACATAATGAACTAGCGGAGGAAGGGATATCAAGCAACCCCTTTCCGAAATGCAACAAAGAATTTTCCAAGGAAGTATTTTCACTCCAATAACCAGAACACCTAAGGAGGAGGTAAACTAGTTAATTTGGGAACCAGGAAGTTTGGGGACAGCCCCAGAGAACCGTTAAAATGTTGGGAATGTGGAGAACCTCAGTTAAGGAGGATCTGTCCATGTCTAACTTCTGCAACAAGGACCATGGTTCACAACCTGCAAGAGGCCTCTATAGTGGTAGATGTGGGCAGAAGCATACAGAGGATCAATGCAGCTGTGGATGGCTGACAAGCTAATCACCAGTCCATTGTAGTGGAAGTTGAAGGTAAAGTTAAAAATAATCATGTTTCTGTTTGAATTGTTCCAGGAGCTACCTTGATTTATTTTGCTCTTGGTATAGTGGATTCAAATAAACTTAATAAAGTAAGGCATACAAAGTCTTGGCTAGTAAAACTAGCAATAGGAACAAAAAGAAAAGTAACAGATTTCATTTCTGATTGCGAGTTCAGTTTAAATGGTCAAAACACCAAAGTAAATCTGAATATTCTACAGTTAGGGTCTTACAATATAATTATTGGAATGGATTGGTTAGAGAAGGATAAATAAATTTTGGATTGTTATGAGAAATCACTCACTTACAAAGATGAAAACAACACTGTTAGGATAATACAAGGCATACAAAAACTAGTTTGAGTTAGTCATATTTCAATAATGCAATTTAAGAAGTAAATGAGTAAAGATTGTCAAATTCATGTTATCCAAGTAACAAATCTGTTGGAAATAAAATAAACCTAGCCTAGAAGATTTTTCTGTCTTACATGAATTTCGAGATTTGTTTGTAGATGAAATACCTGAACTGCCCCCAAGAAGAGAGATAAACTTCTCTATCGATCTGCTTTCTTGTTCAACCCCTATATCTAAGGCACCCTACATAATGAGTTTACCTGAATTAACAGAGTTAAAAATTCAACTACAAGAACTTTTGGACAAGGAATACATCTGACCAAGTGTCTCACCATGGGGAGCACTAGTCCTTTTTGTTAAAAGGAAACATAGAACTCTAAGGTTATGCATTGATTATAGACAACTAAACAAAATGAATATTAAGAACAAATATCCCCGACCCAAAATCAATGATTTGTTTGATCAAGTGGGAGGGGCAAAGATTTTTTCTAAGTTGGATTTAACATCCGGTTATCACCAGGTTAGAATAAAGGATGAAGATATAAGTCAAACAACATTCAGGATGAGATATGGACATTATGAATTTGTTGTTATACGGTTTGGTATCACTAACGCACCAACAACATTTATGTGCTTAATGAATAACATTTTTGGTCAGTATTTGGATAAGTTTGTTTTGGTATTTATTGACGATATCCTAGTGTAGTCGAAAACAAAAGAAGAACATGAAGAACATCTAAGAATAGTATTGCAAACTTTAAGAAAACACAAATTGTATGAAAAATTTGGCAAATGTGACTTTTACCAAAAGAAAATACAGTACCTAGGACATGTAATATCTGAAGAGGGTATTGCAGTCGACCCATAGAAGATAAGAACCATCATGGAATGGCCTATCCCTAAGGATGTAGTGAATATCTGGTCATTCATGGGAATCACTGGGTACTACCATAGATTTATAAAAGGATTCTCTAAGATTGCATACCCTATAACATCCCTACAGAAAAAGGGAACCAAGTTTAATTGGTCACAAAATGTCAAAACAGTTTTAATAAGTTAAAAGGACTGTTAAGAACCGCACCCATTTTAAGGGTAGTAGACCTAGATAGAGACTTCACAGTATGCATGGATGTGAGAAAAGAAGCTTTGGGAGGTGTCCTAACTCAATAAGGGCACGTTATTTGTTACGAGTCCCAAAACATAAAAGAGCACAAACGAAACTACGTCATTCTCGACTTGGAATTAGTGGTTTTCATCCATGCATTAAAAATGTGGTGACACTATATAATAGGTAGAACATTTCTATTGCTAACGGATAACAGTGAGGTGAAATTCTTATTTAGTCAACCAAATCTTAATGCAAGGAAAGCAAGATGGTTGGCCTTCTTGAGAAAATTTGATTTCGAGGTAAGACACATCAAGGGTAAGGAAAACAAAGTGGCATATGCCTTAAGTAGAATAATTCATGTTTTGCTTGAGGTACACATTAGCAAGGAAGAAAGAAACATTGAGAAAAGGATAAAGGATGCAAGTAATAATGATGAAAAATACATTAAAACAGTGGGAGATTTACAAAATAATGAAGAAAATTTAGACAGAACAGATCCAAGTTTGGACAGAAATGGTCTACTAATATTCAAAAGCATGTTGTACATGTCAGACTCTATTGAATTAAATTTAACAGTTTTGGACGAAGTACACAAGAAGCCATATTCTGGTCATCTAGGATACCATAAAATGGTGACAACATTAAGGAAGTTATTTTATTGGCCTAATATGAAAGGCGAGACAACATAATACTTGTCTAAGTGCCTAGATTGTCAATAGGTGAAGGTTGAACACCAGCACCTAGACGGCCTGTTGTAGCCTCTACCTATACTGGAATGGAAATGGGAGACTATATCACTGGATTTTATCATAGGTTTGCTTGGAACTCAAAAATAGAATGATTCAATTATGGTAGTAATTGATAAGATTAGCAAGTCGACACATTTTATTCCTGTAAAATCTGCTTATAAAGCTATTAACATCGTTGAAATATTCATGAAGGAAATTTTTAGACTCCATGGTATTCCTAAAATGGTGATTTTGGATAGAGACGTAAAATTTACATCTACGTTTTGGAAAGAATTGTTTACAGGGTTGAATACTAACTTGAATTTCAGCACAAGATACCATCCAAAAATGGATGGTCAGATTGAACGAATGAACCAAATTGTGGAATATGCTACGAATGTATGTAAGGAAGAAGCCAAGTAAGTGGGAATATTACCTGCACTTGGTGGAATTTGCATACAATAATGGTTACCAGACATCATCTAAGATGAGCCACTTCGAAGTACTGTACGACAAAAAGTGTACAACTTCGATTAGCTGGGATAACCCACTTGACAGACTCATGGTGGGACCAGAAATGCTCCAAGAAATGGAGAATACTGTAAGAAAAGTACAGTAGAATTTAAAAGAGGCACATGACAGACAGAAAAGTTACGCAAACCTAAAAAGAAGACACCAGGAATTCCAAGTTGGAGACCACGTGTATTTAAAAGTCAAAGAAGAAAGAAGTTCATTAATGCTAGGAAACTATTCAAAATTGGCACCTAGGTTTTGTGGCCCCTTCGAGATCTTAGCTTGAATTGGACCCATGGCATATCAACTTGCACTTCCCGCAAATTTGAAAATTGATAATTGATTTCATGTTTCTTTGTTAAAATAAAATATGTTCATGATCCTACTCACATGATCGATTGGAACATGGTGTAGGTGGATCCAGAAGGAGAGTTTGAAGGGGAACCTCTACTTATTCTATACAGGAGAGAAACAATACTACGGAACAAATCCGTCGCCCAAGTAAAAGTGCAATGGAAGCACTTTAGTCCGGTGGAGGCCACTTGGGAATTGGAGGAAGATTTGCAGAAATCTTATTCAACCCTGTTCTGAGAAAGGAACAAACACTAAGAACAGTCTTTTACTGAAGGGGGGAAAGATATAATATCCCAAAAAATAAATTATTATTAAATTTTGTATGCACTTAGAAATTTATTTCCATTTTTTGCAAATTCGAATTTGGAAAATTATTGTCATTTATGGAAATTCCGAATTTGGAATTTGGTTAATTGTAATTAATAATTGTGATTGTTGGGAAAAGATTTGATTTGCCCAACCAACTCTTTGACTATGACACGTTTAAGAGACAAATATTTTTATATTAATTGTTGAGGGACAAATGGAACAACTAGGCTGAAATCAACTAACCATGACTCCATGACTGGGGAACAGGCTTGAACTACCTCAGGGATGAATTTTACAAGTGGAAAATGAGGAATTTTTCCATTGGCAGCCCCTGAAAATCATGGATATGTAAAGCTGTGAAAATTCCCCAAGGGGAAAAAGATCTAGGCACAAGATGTTTTTTGCATATAGAGCATATGGGAGGAGGCAGGACGTTGCCTAGTATGTTGGGAAAAGGATATCACTCGTTGTTATGAGCACTGTTTTTGGATGTGAGGCAAGGCAAATTTCTGATCTGAAAGAGGACTATAGCGAAAGAGGAGCTTTGGGGTTCGCCCTCATGGATCCATGGTCAGGCTAGGGGGTGAACGAAGCAAGTAGATTGGCTGATCTGTTCTATGGTTGGCAGGAACTTGGCCCTTCCATTTGTTGTTTTAGTACCTTGTTCAAAAAAGTTCATCCACTCAATTCCTGGTTGAATGTTCTATTGATTAATAGTTTGTAGAATACATTTACTTGATTCTGGATGAATTTTCTGTTGATTAGTAGTTGATAGAATACATCTATTTATTTTGGTAGAAGGTTTGTGATATAAATAGCTGGTAGAATGAAATGGATTTAGAATAAGCCCTT
>ML789487.1:364637-382612 GCA_009831015.1 Picea engelmannii | reverse complement strand
TATATATATATATATATATATATAGGAGATACATTCTATCTTTAGACAGCAGAAATAATTATGGTATGAATTTGTCACTCATACTAGACGTGAAAAGATATATACGTATATACATGCTTTCATGGAAAAATGGATCTTTACATTATCAAGTGAAGTTCTCGATACAATTAGTATATATATTGCAACATAAATAAAGGTACATAATTGTATAAACAAATAACACATCAAGTTGTTTATTGACTTTGTATAACTGAAATTCAAGTAATTTCCATTGAATCCGACGATATTAATGGAGAAGATAGTTATAGTCCCCTTTTCATTTTCAAAATAACCCTAAAGTGAATGTTCAATGATATGTATTCATAACCATACTACCTATTACAGAGTCGGACAAAAACGAATCTTCAAACTTTTCAGAACACATGCGATCATAACCATTAAATAGTGAAATCGTATTCAATCTAGGTTTCCCCCCTTTGTCTTTTCTTTGAAGAATTGAAGATACAAGTAACCATCTATCTATAGGAGCCTGGTATAAAACTACCCCGATAATAGTATCCTAAGGTGGAACCCATATCACTTTAAACAAATAATTGGGTGGTTATCTCCTTTTAATGCCATAAGTTGGAACTCGAATACCTTTCGAGTGAGGGGACCTCGTCAATCCATATCCTTAGAGAAATTTAGTCCTGCAAGCAAAATATCGAGAATATCAGTAAACAAAATTATGAAACAATTCAACAAAATTTGAAGATAGAGTAATGTTCCAGAGAAATGTATGAAATTAAACATTATAGATTTAATACACGAGATCATACTTAGCTTGAGGTTGGCGTGGGGTGTTTCTTTCTCCATCAACAACGTTGAGAGAATGAACCATAGCCTGAAGGGGAGGAGTGGACTTTGAAATGACTAATGGGTACCCTCGAAATGGAAATAGGGGTCCCATCATTAGTCTTGTAACCGAATAGAATACCCAATTGCTTAGAATGTATCAAACGATTAAAACATTATTAAACATGCAACACATATAGCATAACTGGAACTTTAAAGAATGCACAGTATAAACCACAATCTACAGAGTTCCCCGATTTGGATCACGGATAGGGTTACAATATTGTTCTCATAATTAACTAAACCTATAGCTTGAAGATAAAGAAAACACAATCTTGGACATGGTTCTTCATAATTAAAATTCCTTTCCCTTTACACGATTAAAGTGAAATTTAACGAATAGATATCTAAATTCCAGAATAGAGAGTAAGGGTAAATATTTTTATATAGTTAAGACTCTGGAATGACTATATGCAGTGGGCGCCTTAAGATTGTATCTATGCCTATACAAACATGATAAAGGTAAATAGAGTTAACGTCATTAAAACCTTACATAAGCGGTAAGGGAATCGTTATCACGACTATAGGAACCGGTTCGCAAATTCTCAACTTTTAATCTGAGAATGCAAAAATTTCAAAAGTAAGATGGAGGCAAGAGATGATAGCTCAAAGACTTAGTACTAAATCAAAATGGATTATTAAAAATACAAACCATACCCACAAAGAATGCAGTAAGTGTAAATACACCTCTGCAACGACTACGAGGGAAGCGGAAAGTGCAATTTTTTTTTGTTTTTAGGTAGGAAGGCAACGACGAAAACAATTGAACCACACAACCTCACGACGAAGAGAGCACGTTGTTCAGGCAACAAAAAACTACTATTCAACCTTCTTATCACATCATGCAACTGGTAAAAAACATGTAGAAATAAAAGACAAAAATAAACGACTACCCTCCCGACACAACACAACAACGCCTACAAGCTAAAGGATAACATCCACCATCCCGACACAACGGCCTCAACATCTAGTAAATAGAGCCTCTACGACACTAAATCCCTATGCATGATGGCATTACAACCCAAGACAATCAAACGTGCTAGGAGACGTAAATTAACTGACAACAACATGAAGACTAACCCACGCCCCCAGGCAATCATTCGACAAGACACAAGGTGACCCTACTTCAAATTTAAAAAAATTGTGCAACTTTTTGTAGGATTCTTGTTCCTGCAAGGTGACAAGTGTAGTGGTATAACTAAGACCAATCGTTATTTACAATAGACTTAAGGCACAACTAAGTAAGGAAGATAAGGATAGAGGCATGCTCTTTGATCTAAAGGAGGTATATCAATGTATCTAATTATCATCTAAGGAAGATTAAAATAACAAAATCAATGTTCACCATTTTAAGGTATTAGCTTCTTCTCAGCTTTAACTTTATGATGAACCTTGTAAATAAAAAAAATTCACCTTGATTACATATAGTTTGTTATTGAAAACCCCTTTCATAATTAAATACAATTAATTAATATTGTTAGTTGATAAACATTTTGAAGATGGTAATTGAGAATTGGTTCAAAACTCCTTTGGTACAAGTATTATTCAGGTCACAAATGTAACATCAAGGATACATATGAAAGAAACATATATCATAATCACTTTATTAATGGACAACAAGATTACTCTTCCTATTTCGAGTAATTAGTCTTAATTTGAGTTGAGTAGAAAATTGAAATGGAGAAATTTGTTACACGGGAGGTTCGTTAACAAATCGACAAGGGTGAAATGTGTGCATACCGTGTCTGGCAATTAAACGATATGGAGGGAGACATGATACCAGCGTTTAATAAGAGCGAACTGGTACAACTAGGTAAAAATTTAAATTTTCTAGAAGTGCCTACAAACTCTTTGTCATACCATGATTAAAAGTTGTCTCCATACTACATATAGCATCGCTGTCAGATAAAAAAAATTGTTGTCAATAAAAATCCACAAATACCCAAATCAAACGCCACCAGGGCACATAAAAAAATAGTCTCCCCACAACATTTGCACTACCCATTTCATTGAGCATGGAGTACTATGAAATAATAATAAGGCTCATTTAAAGAAAAAATGTTGTGCAATATTCAAGACGTAACCATAACACTACATATTGTTGCTGTCATAATTCAAAAATTTAGCTCACAAACTGAACAATTTTATGCGTTGACAATATTCAATATAATTCTATTAAAAACGTAGTCAATACTAACTTGATGTCAAGGATAACATAATTTCACCGTGAGAAAATAATGGATGGAATAAAATGATAGGAAATGAAATAAATAAAGAAAAAAAAACGTAGACTCATCCCTCCAGGTGGAAAGGCAGCTGGGTATCAAATACTCAGTCGGTTATCAAACGCAATGAGAAAATATTCACTGCCATTGATAGCATGAATTAACTGTCAGTTATAAAAAAAAAACACAGGGTAACATATGGAATCGTTGGCAAGGTTCTACTATAACAAATACAGTAATTTGATGGAAACGTGGGTAAAATTGTGGACAAATGGAAACGCAAGTAAAAATACCAATTCAGAATGCAGAGGAAAAGTCATTGTGGTTTATCATTATGGACACTATGACATTAATAACACCACACCCAGGAACCAAACTTACTGTGGTTTTACACAAAATTGTGATGAGATAAAGGGGAAAATCGCGGAATTAACATCTCGATTGTTGGATTTCATCAAATAAAACAAAACCAAGTTTTACCATCAAAGGTTCGCTGAGTTTTAACACACCAATTTCCGTTGAGTACCTTCGCCATCACTGTAACATATATTGCAAAGGATAAACGCATGCCAGATGTATGAAAAAGTAGGGCAAAAAATCACCTTTACAACAGATTAAAATGCATAGGAAAATCATTGGCCAGATGGGTCAGAACACCAAGTAAATTCTTCTTAAAACATAATGAAATTGGAGAGGAAAATTATAGTCAAGGTATTAAATTGCAAAGTGAATATTCTCCAGTAACGATAAAAGTAATTCGTTAATCAAGATACAAGTAAATCGTAGCTGAAAAACGTAGGTGAAAAACGTAGTAATAAGAGTAATAGCATTTGACCATTACACAGTAACAATGTCACCATTGCACATTAAAAGAAACTACAAATTGTTGTCAACACAGAGCAGTAAAAGAATAAAACGCAGTCCAGTGTGGCCCAAGGTAGAGTAAAAAATTGTCATCAAGAAATAAATCATAGAGTTAATCAATCACAACAAGGTGCAAGACAATCACTCAACCAGGAACAATCAATGGGGGTAGACAATTGGGTTGAACTATCCTTTGCTCATCATCCACGCACAGAAAAGAAGGGAATTGGGATCTATAGGTCTATTAACACCGAAGTGACGATCGTTGATCAAGCTCCTGGCCGACTGCTCAAGCATGGACTGATTATCTAGGGATGAGGATGAAAGATAGAAAGAAAACTCTTCAAATAATCAATAAAACAAACAGAACAGTCAAGCAATCAAGGATCAGTGGCCAAGGATATCAAATTGAAGAAGCAAGCGTAAAGCTATGATGATTTTAAGTTCTCAAAAACGCTAAGTAAAACAATTTTTTTTACACAATAAAAATACAGAAATGAAAGCGCAAGTTCAATATTAATCTACCTTTCAAATAAATGTGTGCATATTATAGCCCAAGGTGACAGCTCCATCCAGCACCTGCTTGCCAACCGGTGTGACTTCACTGATTCCTCCTAGCCAATGCTATGGGTACTCTTCTTCCCCCTTATCCCCCCGAGATGCAAAGGGTCCATGCACATTAAACCAAATAACAACTAGCTCCCAACTCACCTTGCAAGGCCGAGCTACCACTCCTCACCGAGCTGGGAATCCCAACTCCCACAAGATAAGTCAGTCAAGTCAAAAATTCTACACCGTAACGTTACACATCAAGGAAGAGATCCATACTCCTCCTCCTCCCTCCTTTATATAGAGTTTATAAGTGATTTCTTTCCCAAAATCCCATTTAATTTAATTTTCAATAATTTAATTCAGAAAAATACTTCCCCATACACATGTCACCCATCCCCTTCATTGCACCAAAATTTAATTTCATTAATTATTTAATTACTCCTATTTCCCTCACCCACCTAAAAGCATTCTTATATTCACTCCTAGCTGTCCCCATATTCCTTTACACATTTTAATGATTTACGCCCTTACTAAATCCCTAGTTGAGTTCAATTTAGAAAGTTCTTAAATGCAAGGTTCCTTACTAGGTTGGTCATTCTTCTTTTTCCTTATGTTTCCCTTTTTCTTTATGTTTCCCCTTTTTACCTTAGTTTCCTAATTCTTTTAAGTTTCCCTCTTTTCCCATTTTATCTAAAACTCAAATTAGCAAGTGTAGAAAATTATCCTTTTCCCCTTTTTTCTTTTTAATTAATAAATTTTTAATTAGCATATGTAACCAAACAATTATTTCATTTTTTAAAAATTTAATCCCCCAAAGTAATTTGATTTTTATAAACTAATTTAATTGCTTACCCCCTTCTCGTCGCATGTTTAATGATGATTATTAGTATTATTTATTTTTTATTTTATTTATTTTATTTTTATTTTTACCATAAGTATCACTTAGACCTAGATTTTATTTTCCTAGGCTCGACGACATTTTTGTTAGGGAAATTGTTTTTAAATCTTTTTGGTCACATCATTCATTTTAAGGCCATCAGGTTTATTCATTTATTAGTTAACAATACGACGCGTCCTTCAGGACACATTAGGTGCTCCAAGGGTTCCACTTCCCTCATTTTATTTCCCTTGCATGATGTGCCCTTCAGGACGCACTTCGTGATTGAAGGGTGTCACTCAACTCTTTTTGTTTTTCTTGTGCGACATTCCCTTCAAGATGCACTATGTGCTCCAAGGGTGTCACTCGCCTCTTGATTGACTTGGTAGACATCAAAAACCACTGGAGTCAATACTCCACTAGGTGATCTTTTGGGAGACTAAGGGCCTCTAAGGAATAAGTCCCTTGCCTTATTGCACGCCCTTTAGAATCATCGTGAGGGACTGTCGCAATCTTCCCTCATGACATCATGGGTCGTCTCGAACTAGGTAGTCGTTAACCTACAGTTTTAGCCACGACGGGAGTGCTAGTAGGATGTGGCAGGGTTGTTGTTCATGCCTCTCCCTAAACATCTATGGTAGTTGTGTGTGACCCCTCTACTCCACATCTGAGTCTGGTTGGCAAGCTATCGTCAGCCTGCATCATCAATGAATCATGTCAGAAATAAAATCCATAATTATAACATCTAATCAGATGCACATATGTCATATATACACAATCAAACCCCAATAGTCAACTCCCTGACTCGATCCAGAGTCCAAGGGTTTCATCGATGCCTCTGCATCCTCGAGGTCCAAAATCTTGCACACTCAGGAGAACCAAGTCAATAGCACATGCCTATATCAATATAGAAAAATAACATTTCCTCATATCATAATGCCTCATAATCATAATCAAATTCCCAATAATATAATAATCTGGATCACTTGCAAGCAAGTGTCCTCAAAGAATAAGTTCGCTCAGTGTGCGCAAGAGCGAGATTTTACATACACCCCCTCTTGGTATAAACTTTGTCCCGAAGTTTCATAGTATATAAATGTTGAAATAATGTGTATCACAGTTTCATAGGTCTATCTATCAATCCAAAATGGAAACTATTGGTGCATATCATATGCATCCTCCCAGGTCGTTGAGTGAAGACTATAGTTGTCCCATTGGACCTTGACTTGATCTACGGTTCGACATTGTAGCTGTCGAATGTGATGATCCAGGATGTGGATCGGCTCATTCATGAGTGTCTCCTTGTCTGATACCTGTAAGGAGATCATGTCAATAACATGTGTAGGATCACTAATATAATGTCTCAAAACAGATACGTGAAAAACATCGTGCATACCCATCAAAGAATCAAGCCAGGTTAGTTGATAGGCCACGGGCCCCTTCCTCTCCACAATCTCGAAAGGTCCCATGAACCTAGGAGAGAGTTTATCTCCCCTTACAAACTTGATCGAAATCTTATGTAGTTTTACCCGCAAGAAAACTCGATCGCCAACTTCCGAACTATGGTCGACACGGTGCACATCAACATAACTCTTTTGTCGATCCTGCACTTCCTTGATCCTTTGTCTTATTGTCTACATTTGATATTCCATTTCTTGGATCTTTGTTGGTCCCACCAAGACCCTATCCTCGAGTCAATCCCAACTCAAAGGAGACTAACACGGTCGCCCATAAAGGAACTCAAAAGGCACCATCTTAATGGTTCTCTGGTAACTGTTGTTATAAGCAAATTCTACCAGTGGAAAGAATTCTTCCCAATGCTTTTTTTGGTCCATCAAGTACATGAGAAACATGTCCTCCAAGATTTGGTTTGTTCGTTCATTCTGTCCATCAGTCTTTAGGTGATATTCATTACTAAAGTTAATTTGGGTTCCCAAGGCCTCTTGGAAACTTGTCCAAAATCGTTCGGTAAACATCGATCCTCGATTGGATATTATCCTCTTAAGCACGCCATGCAGCCTCAAAATCTCACTGATAAAAACTCTATCTATGTCAGTTTACTGATATATCATATGCACAGGAATAAAATGAGCACTCTTCATCATAGTGTTGACTATTAAAAAAATCGATTCATGTCTCCTTGCTGTCAGTGGCAATCCAACAAAAAAATCCATCGAAATAACCTCCCATTTCGATTCCAGAATAGCATGTGGTTGTAGTAATCCTATTGGATGTCTATGTTCAGCCTTTACCTGCTGAAATTCTAGACATTTGGCCACGTAGTTGACTATTTCTGCCTTCATTCTTTTCCAGAAGAATAAGGGTTTAAGGTTTTCCCTCATCTTCGTGACTCCCGGGTGAGCCATGTACATTGGTCTGTGAGCCTCGTTTAGGATAAAACTCCTCAACTCGTTGTTCGATGGTACACAAATCCAATTTTTAAGCCTCAATAGTCCATCATCGTCAAATGTAAATCCTTCAAATATTGGTACCATCATTGTGTTCTATCCGATAAAATCCTTAACCTCTTTATACCAGTCATCGTCATGCTGTAAAGTTAAAATATTTTCATGTAGATTCGTCTAAAGAGGAAACACTGAAAAGATATGTGGTCTCTGACTAAATGCATATTCCACTCAGTTCATTGTTCCTTTTATGTAAGTAATCTCTAAATCGTACTCGCTAAGCAATTCCGACCAATGTCATTGCCGCGCGTTCAGGTCAATTTGTGTAAATATGTGTTGTAGTCCACAGTGGTCAGTTTTTAGTTCAAATTTTCATCCAATAAGGTAGTGTCTCCAAACCTTCAAGGCATATACAATGGCTAATAACTCCAAATTATGTGTCGAATAGTTCTCTTCATGCCTTCTCAATTTCCTCGAGATGTAAGTGATCACTCGATCGTCTTGCATCAAGAACCCACCTAAGCCTTACTTGGATGCATCAATGCATACCAAGAAGTCTGTGTCCATGTAGGGACCTTTAGTATCGATGTTTTTGTCAGCAACTTCTTGAGCCTATGGAATGCCTCTGTGCATTTCTCGGTCCAAACAAACTTCTTATTCTTCTTTTGCAATTCCGTGATTATATTTGCTATCTTCAAAAATCCCTCGATGAATTTTCGATAGTATCCTGCTAAACCCATGAAGCTAGGCACTTCTGGGACATTCGTCGGCACATGCCATTCCATAATAGCCTTGATCATTGATGCATCCACGGTGATACCTTCACCGGAGATGACATGCCCTAAGTAGTGAATCTTCGATTGATAAAACAATCATTTGGACAATTTCCCATACAATTTGTGCTCTTGCAGACATTGTATTACCAAGCACAAGTGATCGTCATGATCCTCCATCATCTGAGACTAAACCAAAATATTGTCAATGAATACTTGGACGAACTTGTCTAATTATTCACAAAACACCCCATTCATTAAACTCATAAATACCCCCGGGGCATTTGTTAGTCCAAACGGTCTTAAAGGCAGTCTAAACTCGTAATGTCCAAACCTCGTCTTAAAGGCAGTCTTAGGGACATCATCATCCTTGATCCGTAACTGGTGATATCGTGATCTCAAGTCGATCTTGAAAACACCATCACTCCCTTCATCTGATCGAATAGGTCATCAATCCTGGACAATGGATATTGATTCTTGATCGTTGCTTTGTTCAATTGATGGTAGTCAATGGAGAGTGTCCATGACCCATCCTTCTTTCATATGAAAATAACAGGTGCACCCCACGGTGACACACTTGGATGTGTGAGTCCCAGGTCGAAAAACTCCTTCAGTTGCATTCTCAACTCCTGTAAATCCAGGGTTGACATACGATAAGGAGTTCACGCTATTAGTTTAGTCCTTGGTTTTAGGTCTATGGTAAATTCCAATTCCCTCTCCGGAGGAATCCCAGGTAACTCCTCTAGGAATATGTCCACAAACTCTCTCACCACAGGAAGGTGTTCTAAACCTTCCTCTACTCCCTTCTCGTTTAATGCAAGGATCACATAAATCTTACATACCTTGCGCATGATCTTTCGTAACTGCAGGGAAGATATGAACCTCAGGGAAACTCCCTGGTTCCGACCTAAAATCATGCATCTTTGTCCCTCGTCATCAACCAAGCGCAATCGTTTCATCTTACAGTTAAGTATCGCCTCATGTGATTCCAACCAATCCATACTGATCACGACATCATAATATCCTAATATCGTGACGTACAGGTTGGCCTTGGTGACAAACTCTCCCAGGTTAAGGTTACAGTCTATAACCTTCCCTCCAACCTTCGTTTTGGCTCCCAAATCCATCTCTAGAAATTTAAACTCATCCTGTTCGACTGCCTTTACGTTTATCCTTTTTAGCGTTGCACCAGAAATGAAACTGTCGGTAGCACCGAGATCTATCAAATACTAAGGGTCTGGTCAGTGATGGTACCTGACGTCTCAAGCACACTCAATTGGTACTCTGCTTGAAAGTTATTCATCGTTGCATGAATCCGATGGACCTTGCCCAAATATCCCACGGTAGTGGGTCCAACTAATCCAGATGCTCTAGTCTTCTCCACTGGGAATTTGCACTGGTAGTGTGGCTCCCCACAAGTCCAACACCCCTTCTTTGGTCCAGTACTCCTCGTACCCGAAGTAGAAGTTGATGGCCCACCGACCTGGAATCTTGGTATGTTCTAATGAACAAGACTAAAATGTTGTTGTTGTGGTTGATGCTGCTATTGATGTTGTGGTCCCCGATAAGGTGTTCATTGTTGAGGCATTGGTCACTGAGGTGTAGTGAAAGTGGATCCTCTCTGGAAGCCACGATACCTTAGCGTCTGTCTAGCTGGTGTCTGATACTACCTCACACCAGATGACACCTGCCCTGTTGGTCTCACTGGAGTCCTACCCCGACCCCCTCTGATAAGCTCCTCCTCTATTATGAGGGCCTTCTAAACGACATCATGCAAGCTCTAAAGCATCAGAATCCTAACCTCTGCACGTATGCTAAAATTAAGGGCGAACAAGAACCTGTTGACCTTACGTTTCTCAGTATTAATATGTGGAGCATACCAAAGCAACTCCATAAAATGAGCCTCGTATTCAGGCACCGTACAACCGCCTTGTCGTAAGGCATTGAAATCTTTGAGCTAACGCTCAATGAATTCCTATGAAATGTACTTCTCTCGGAACCATTCCTCAAATAGTTCCCATGACACATCTTCGATGACCATGTTCAATTGTGGTAGGAGCGTCTTCTACCATAGAAGTGCGCTTCCCTTCAGTTCAAAGACCTCCATGCAGACCTTCATGTTGAAGGTATAGTCACGAAGTGAAAAGCACATCACCATATTATCCAACCACGGCTCGGTGGCTACGCCGTCCAGAGCACTAAATAACTCAGGAAATTTGACCTTCTCGAGTTCGTGGTGAATGCTACTTGTACCAATCGGAGCATGCGGTGGACGCTCAAGGGGTGTCAATTCCATGGCCTCATCTCTGTCCAAACGGATGATCAGTGCCTCAAACATTCGCTGAAAAGACCTCATTAGCCCAACCAAATCACCCACCGCTATCTTCTCTTTCCCGACAACATATCCATCTCCCTGGGAGTTAGAATTTTCAAGCATTGATGCTACTAGAGGCGTCACGCCTCCTCCCCTAACACCCCATTGTCTGCCTCTGCGGCGTCCTCTAACCATGATTACCTGCGTGAATAAAATTCAACTTTATTAGCAACATTATAATCAAATATTGTATCAATGAAATCCATAGTGTTCCCAAGTTGTGGGTTGAACCCGCTCTGATACCATATGTAAAGACCCCTCTGCTACGAGTACGAGTGAAGCAAAAAGTGCAATTTTTTTTTTGTTTTTAGGAAGGAAGGAAACGACAACAATAATTGAACCACACAACCTGACGATGAAGCGAGCACGTCATTCAGGCAACAAACAACTATGACTCAACCCCCTTAGCACATCATTCAACTGGTCAAAAACATGCAGAAATCAAAGACATAAATAAACGAATACCCTCTCGACACAACACGAAAACACCTACAAGCTAAAGGACAACATCCACCATGCCGACACAACGGCCTCGACGGCCAGTAACTAGAACCTCTATGGAAATAAATCCCAACGCATGCTGGTGTTACAACCCGAGACAATCCAACGCACTAGGATATTGAAATTAACTGACAACAACATGAAGACTAACCCACACCCCTAGGAAATCAGTCGACAAGATACAAGGTGACCCTACTTCAATTTAAAAAAATTGTTCAACTAACTGTAGGATTCTTGTTCCTGAAAGGTGACAAGTGTGGTGGTATAACTAAGACCAACCACTACCTACAACTAACTTAAGGCACAACTAAGTAAGGAAGATAAGGATAGAGGCATGCTCTTTTATCTAAATAAGGAGGTATATCAATGTATCTAATTATCATCTAAGGAGAATTAAAATAACAAAATCAAAACCATTTTAAGGTATTATCTTCTTCTCAGCTTTAACTTTATGATGAACCTTGTAAATAAAAAAAATTCACCTTGATTACATATAGTTTCTTATTGAAAACCCCTTTCATAATTAAATACAATTAATTAACATTGTTAGTTGATAAAAATTTTGAAGATGGTAATTGAGAATTGGTTCAAATCTCCTTTGGTACAAGTATTATTCAAGTCACAAATGTAACATCAAGGATACATATGAAAGAAACATATATAATAATCACTTTATTAATGGATAGTAAGATTACTCTTCCTATTTCGAGTAATTAGTCTTAATTTAAGTTGAGTAGAAAATTGAATTGGAGAAATTTGTTACACAAGAGGTTCATTAACAAATCGACGAGGGTGAAATGTGTGCATACCGTGTCTGGCAATTAAACGGTATGGAGGGAGACATGAGACCATTTTTTAATAAGAGCGAACTGGTACAATTAGGTAAAAATTTAAATTTTCTGGAAATGCCTACAAAATCTCTGTCATACCATGATTAAAAATTGTTTCCATACTACCTATAACATCGTTGTTAGATAAAAAAAAACTTTGTCAATAAAACTCGACCAATACTCAAATGAAACTCCACCAGGGCACAGAAAAAATCATTTCCCTCCCCACAACATTTACTCTACCCATTTCGATGAGCATGGAGTACTATGAAATAATAATAGCACTCATTTAAAGAAACATTGTTGTGTACTATTCAAGACGTAACCACAACACTACATATTCTTGCTATCATAATTCAAAAGTTTAGCTGACAAACTGAACAATTTGATGCATTGACAATAATCAATATAATGTTATTAAAAACACAGTCAATACTAATCGATGTCGAGGATAACATAATTTCACCTTGAGCAAATAATGACTGGAATACAATGATAGGAAATGCAATAAATAAAGAAAACAAAAATGCAGACTCATCCCTCCAGGTGGAAATGAAGTTGGGTATCAAATACTCAGTCGGTTATCAAACGTAATATGAAAATATTCATTGTCATTGATAGCATGAATTGACTATTGGTTATAAAAATAAAACGCAGGGTAACAAATGGAATCACTGGCAAGGTTATACTATAATAGATACAATAGTTTGATGGAAGAGTGGGTAAAATTGTGGACAAACGGAAACTTAGGTATAAATACTAATTCAGAATGCAGAGGAAAAATCGTTGTGGTTTATCATTATGGACACTCTGACATTAATAACACCACACCCATGCACAAAATTTACTATGCATTTTCACAAAATCGTGGTCAGGTAAAGGGGAAAAAGCATGGAGTTAGCATCCCGATTGCTGGATTTCATCAAATAAAACAAAATTGAGTTTTACCATCAAAGGTTCTCTGTGTTTTAACACACCAATTTTTGTTGAGTACCTTCACCATCATTGTAATATATATTGCAGAGGATAAACACATGCCATATGTATGAAAACGCAGGGAAAAAAATCGCCTTTACAACAGATTAAAATGCATAGGAAAATCATTGGCTAGATGGGTCAGAACACCAGGTAAATTCGTCTTAAAACATAATGAAATTGCAGAGGAAAATTACAGTCAAGGTATTAAATTGCAGAGAGAAAATTTGTCAGTTTGTAAGGAATACTATTTCAAAGTAAAAAGATAAAAGTAATTCATCAATCAAGATGCAGGTAAAACGTAGGAGAAAAATGCAGTAATAAGAGTAATAACATTCTACCATTACACAGTAACAATGTCACCATTTCACATTAAAAGAAACTATAAATTGTTGTCAATGCAAAGCAATAAAAGAATAAAATGAAGTCCAGTATGGCCCAAGGCAGAGTGAAAAATCATCATCAAAAAATAAATCGTAGAGTTAATCAATCACAACAAGGTGCAAGACAATCACTCAACCAGGAACAATCAATAGGGGTAGACAGCTAGGCTGAACTATCCTTCATTCATCATCCATGCACAAAAAAGCAGGTCATTAGGATCTATACATCTATTAACACTGAAGTGATGACCATCGATCCAGCTCGTGGTTGACTACTCAGGCGTGGACTAATGATCTAGGGATGAGGATGAAAGATAAAGTGAAAATTCTTCAAATAATCAATAAAACAGATAGAACAGTCAAGCAATCAGGGATCAGTGGCCAAGGAGATCAAATCGAAGTAGCGAGCGTAAAGCTATGATGATTTTAAGTTCTCAAAAAGGCTAAGTAAAAAAAAAATCTTTACACAATAAAAATATAGAAATGAAAGCGCAAGTTCAATATTAATATACCTTTCAAATAAATGTGTGCATATTGTATCCCATGGTGACAGCTCTGACTCATTCTCCCACACACTTTGTTCAGTTCCCACTTGCCGACCGGTGTGACTTCACCGATATCTCCCAGCCATTGTTAGGGGTACTCTTCTTCCCCCTTAGCCCCTCGATCCACAAAGGGGCCACACACACTAAACCAGAGAACACATAGCTCCCATATCGCCTCGCAAGGCCGAGCTACCACTTCTCACCAAGATGGGTATCCCAACTCCCACAATATAAGTCAGTCAAGTCGAAAATTTTGCAGCATAATGTTATGCATCAAGGAAGAGATCCACCCTCCTCCTCCTCCCTCCTTTATATAGAGTTTCTAAGTGATTTCTTTCCCAAAATCTCATTTAATTTAATTTTCAATAATTTAATTTAGAAAAATCCTTCCCCGTACACATGTCACCCAGCCCCTTTGTTACAACAAAATTTTATTTCATTAATTATTTAATTACTCCTATTTCCCTTACCCACCTAAAATCATTCCTAGATTTTCCCCTAGGTGTCCCCATATTTCCTTACACATTTTAATGACTTACGCCCTTACTAAATCCCTAGTTGAGTTCGATTTATAAAGTTCTTAAAGGCAAGGTTCCTTACTAAGTTGGTCATTCTTCTTTTTCCTTATGTCTCCCTTTTTCTTTATGTTTCCCCTTTTTCCCTTAGTTTCCTAATTCTTTTAAGTTTCCCTCTTTTCCCATTTTATCTAAAACTCAAATTAGCAAGTGTAGAAAATTATATTTTTCCCCTTTTTCTTTTTAATTAATAATATTTTAATTAGCATATGTAACCAAACAATTATTTCATTTTTTTAAAATTTAATCCCCCAAAGTAATTTGATTTTTATAAATTAACTGAATTGCTTACCCCCTTCTCGTCACATGTTTAATGATGATTACTAGTATTATTTTTTTATTTTTATTTTTACCACAAGTATCACTTAGACCTAGATTTTATTTTCCTAGGCCGGGCGACATTTTTGTTAGGGAAATTATTTTTAAATATTTATGGTCACATCATTTGTTCTAAGGCCATCAGGTTTATTCATTTATTAGTTAACAACGTGACGTTCCCTTCAGGACGCACTAGGTTCTCCAAGGGTTCCACTGGCCTCATTCTGTTTACCTTGTGCAATGTGCCCTTCAGGACGCACTATGTGCTCCAAGGGTGCCACTCGCCTCTTTCCATTTTTCTTGCATGACATGCCCTTTAGGATTCACTATGTGCTCCAAGGGTGCCACTCGCCTCTTGAATGACTTGGTAGACATCAAAAAACCCTGGAGTCAATACTCTGGCAGGTGATCTTGTGGGAGACTAAGGGCCTCTAAGGAATAAGGCCCCTGTCTTATTGTGTTCCCCTTAGAATCATCGTGAGCAACTATCGCAGTCTTCCCTCATGACATCGTGGGTCTTCTCAAAATAGGTAGTCGTTAACCTACAGTTCGAGCCACGGCGGGAGTGCTAGTAGGTTGTGGCAGGGCTGTTGTCCACGCCTCTCCCTCAACGTCTCTGGTAGTCATGTGTGACCCCTCTACTCCACATGTGAGTCTGGTCGGAAAGATATTGTCAGCCTGCATCATCAACGAATCAGGTCAAAAATAAAATCCATAATCATAACATCTAATGAGATGCACATATGTCATATATACACAATCAAACCCCAATAGTCCATTCCCTGACTTGATCCAGAGTCCAAGGGTTTCATCGATGCCTCTGCATCCTCGAGGTCCAAAATCCTTCACACTCAGGAGAACCAAGTCAATAGCACATGTCTATATCAATACAAAAAAATAACATGTTCTCATATCATAATGCCTCATAATCATAATCAAATGCCCAATAGTATAATAATCTGGATCACTTGCAAGCAACTGTCCTCAAAGAATAAGTTTGCTCAGTGCGAGAAAGAGTGGGATGTTACAACTAAGTGAACAATCAATTAAAAGTGTGAGTTTAAACAACAAGAATCGAGGCCTTGGTATTGATGGAAAACCTTCACGAATGGAAAACTTGATTATGACACAATACATAGAGAACATTGGGTATAGATTCTCTACAGGAAGTCTTTGCTGAATTTTAGGGTCACTACAACAGGGTTTAACCACAGGAATTGCAACGATAGTTATGACATGAGCGACTCCATCACAATACAATTATAATAATTAAAGAGGTGACTAAGGATAACTGCAGTTGACAATACCCTAAAAAAACCTTACCTGAATCCAGAAATTGAACCACCTATGTAAAATGCTTACCATTTTAAGAAAAACCTTGAGTAATGAGTAGTTACCCTCATGGGAGAGGTAAAAGTCGTAAACCACCACAAGTTAGAGACTACGTATTATATCTAGATATTGGATAGAATTACTACAGAGAGATGATTTTAGTGAAAGGAAGGTCCCTAACTAGCAAACCGTAAAGAAGCTATTACAGGGACATACCTAAAATACAAATAACCTTCCATATTATTTTTTCTATAGTTAAATTCAAGCGTTAGAGTATTGAGAACTTACCCAGTAATGGAGGAAACCAGACATACATGTAATGTTGTTCTTTCCTTACGCAGAGAAAGAACCCCCTCGTCATCGGTAGAGATATGTAGAGCAGTGTTACAGAGGCTAACGAAGACGTTTGTCACGAAAATGCATCAGAGCCAAAGGATAAATGGGGATTTAGTTACCCAAGTTCCCTCGTATCACATAGTAATGGCGATTGAATTCCTCAGGTCCTAGGGCCATGTGACGGTAGGCACGTGGCGCATCTGCTTTGGTCACAATGACCTAGGACAAGTATCATGTAGGAAACCTCATAACTCCCAACCAGAGAATTCAATGTAGTTCTGGACAAGTATTAACTACGCATTGGACTGATCCCACTAACACTGTTAGTGCTAATCCTTGTCATGAAATCGAATGGCTTCTAGGATGGACAATAATATTTATGGTGGTGACTTGTCGTGCCAGGTAGGTTTCTAACCCCAACATTAATATATGTTTTCAGGTGACCCTCTCGTTGTTCAAATGGTGTGTGTAAAACCTGCTAACTACTGTATTGAAAACCCTAACAAGAAAATCGATGAGAACGTCCACTACTATGACAGTTAGGATGAACGTTTAGGTATGGTATGGTCGTTGCAAGGAGACCGTATGAGACCAAGGGTAAACCCTTCAGGTAAGACACACGATAATGCACTCTTATAAACTCAAACAAAATATGTGTTGCCTTGGACAACTTTAGATATAAGAACCTTATGATAATTGGTTTGCATCTAATAGCAATGTTTTGATAGTTATTGTTATATAGAATTATAAGGGGTTATAATAAAGAGAAGAAGATGGATTGTATGGGATTGTCATAATGAAGTCTGAAGTAGCCCTTGAATTAGATGTGAGGAACATAGTACCAAGACTTGTTTGAAAGTGGAACTCTAGTGAAATGCTTTGGTGGGTCCCTTAATAAAAGTAAGAACTTTGTAGGCTAGATTTAGTATATACCTTATGTTCGACAACATAGGTATTCCAACAGAGGATGAACACCTTTAGTAACCACTCACATAACCAGATCAAAGATCAACACACCGATGTTTTCACTTGGTAAAACCCCTACGGGGAAACATCTACGGCCCCAGCCAACGCGACCACTTGGAGCAGTTTATTAATGCAAAGAAAAATATTACAGAGATATTTTACAAGAGAGTTTCTCACAATCGATCATCGGCAAATGACCCTCCATGCTCTTTAAATAGAGATCATGGACCAATCAGGTGTTAATCCATGG